>APFE031613181.1:0-39112 GCA_000404065.3 Pinus taeda
TCCTGCTTCCCATATACACAATTTTCACAAAAATCAAAATCCAGAGAGCTATTACTCATACCTTCTACCATACCTTTACCATGAAGTATTCGAAGGCCCTTCTCTCCAATATGTCCAAGCCTTTGATGCCACAACATGGTCTTCTCTCCAGAGACCACTAGATTTTCTGCTCCATTTCCAGCAACCATAGAACTATTGCACCCGTCAACAACAGTGCTATTGCAGCTTGTATAGAGTTCCAATCCGAACTCCCCACATCAATACCAATGCTCCTCGAACCATCTTGCAGGTATCCTTCTCGAACACTGTCTTTACACCTGCATCATCCAACTTGCTTACAAAAATCAGATTTTCTGGCCAATGCAGGAATATGCAGAACACCCGGAAGGGTTCTAACCCTTCCACCTTGCAACTTCAACTTTACTTTTCCACGACCAATGATTCTAGCCTTCCTATCATCTCATAAGAAGACATCACCACCATCGTATTTCTCATACTCGCAGAACCACTCTTTATGGGGAGTGAAGTGAAAGGATGCACCTGAGTCAATCAACCATGCCTCATGATCTACATGTGTACTTGAAGAAGCCAAGTACACATCCCCACCTTCATCTGAGGTGGTTTTCGCCTCTGCAGAAGGAGCTTCATCAGATCCCTTTCCTTTATCAGGAGCTTTAGATTTACACTCCTTTCTGAAGTGCCCTTCCTTTCTGCATTTCCAGCACACCACCTTTATAGGTTTTCCTGGAGATTTAGATCTCCCTCTAGATTTAGATCTCCCACTCGATGACTTATTTTTGTTTCTATTTTGGGACCGTCCTTGTACAGACAAGGCATCACCATTCCGGTTGTCCATATTTTTTCGTCTCATCTCAAGGCTGAGACTATTTCATCAAACTGCAAAGCAGTTGCATTGCTACCTATTGCAATAACTAGACTATCCCACGAATTTGGTAGAAAACATAACAAACTGATGCACTTATCTTCATCTGAAATTTTAATATCAACAGATGATAACTTACTTACCACAGTATTAAATGCATTCAGATGCTCTGTCACCGAGTCTCCACCTTTCATCCTCAGGTTATACAACTTTTTCCGCATGAATAGTTTATTCACCAGAGACTTAGATTGGTACAAAGTCCCTAACTTGTCCCATAGAGCCTTCGCCATAGCTTCCCCTGATACATTCAGCAATACGAAATTTGAGACACACAATCGTATTGTGCTCTTTGCCTTCCGATCCAAATTCTTCCATTCTTCATCGGTCACTCTCGTTGGTTTAGTACCCGGATCTACCACGATCCACTTATCTTTATCTACCAACAGATCCTCCATCTTGAGTTTCCACAACTCAAAACTCTGACCATTGAACTTCTCAATCTCTATCGTTCCACTGCTCGCCATCTTCTTTCACCACCAGAATCGATCTCGCAGATCTCCCATTGAACAGGGTCTACCACAGGCCCAAGCGAAACCCCTCAGTAACAAAGGCGTCCCCTTGAAGCCAAAACAACTCCGATACCAAATGTAGGTTTTAAACCCATACAAAAATTACCTGCATACAATTCTAAATTAGAGAAAAATAAACAATGTAAGAGCATAACACATAAAACACATATGCACAGAGATTTTCCCTTGGATCCCAAAACTGGGACTACCAGCTCGATTTTTCATTATATTCATTTCAATGTTACAATACATATTTATACATGCCGAAGCATCCAATACCATGGACCGAAAACCATCGCGTCCAAAAAACATGTGTGAAAATCATGCACAAAAACATAGGTGGGTCTGCCCAACCTAACATAGGGTCCAAAACCAAAATTTTCCGGGGCGCTGCCCCTGAACCCATAAAGTGGGGTTACGGGTGCCCCTCAAAGCCCCTATTAACTATGTGGAAAGAATATAACACAACCCAACAGTGGAAAGAATATAACACAACTGAACATTCTCCCACTTGTTGTTTTCTTTCCACAGGGGGCCACAAGAGAGCTTAGTCATTTTCCCAGCCCTGAAATGCTCATAGTCTCTCTACACCAAGAGAACTTCTCATAGCTTACAGATTTTGTCAATGCATTTGTAGTATTCTTCAAAGTGTCCACCTTTACCAACAACACCTTTTTTTATTCTATCATATCCCTCACAAAGTGATACTGAACATCAATGTGCTTTGTCTTTGAATGATATGCAGGGTTTGCGAAGAAAATTGCACTTTGGCTGTCACAGTCTATCCTTGTAGCTTGCTGTACTAACCCCATACTTGAGCAAAATCTTTGCAACCAAACTGCTTCCTTGCTTGCATGAGTGGCTGCCATGTATTTTACCTCTATAGTTGATAGTGCCACTACAGATTGTTTCTTACTCATCCAACTAACTGCACCTCCAAATAGGTTAAAGACATACCCACTTGCAGATCTTCTCTGATCCAGATCTTTAGCCCAGTCGACATCAACAAAGCCATGAATATCCAACACTCTGTCCAATCTTGGTCTTCCTTGGTAGCACATACCATAATCACTAGTGCCATGCAAATACCTGAAAACCCGCTTCACTGCTGTCCAATGCTCCTTTCCTGGCTTTGACATAAACCTGCTCAATACTCCCACTGCATGTGTAATGTCTGGTCCAATACAGACCATTGCATACATCAGGCTACCGACTGCACTTGCATATGGAACATGAGACATATCTTCTTCACCATTATCTGTCCTCAACACCTTTATCTTCTTCTCTGTCTAATTTTCCATAAGAGCCTTAAATTCTTTAAACTTGTCAAAGGCTTCAGATTTATTCTTAAAGAAATATATCCATGTATTCCTTGAGAAATCATCTATAAATGATACATAGTACACAAACTTACCCAGTGATGGAACCTTCACTAGTCCAAACACATCACTGTGCACAAGTTCTAATATTTGTTTCGCCCTCTTACTACCAGAGGGGAAACTCACCTGACTCTGCTTCCCATATACACAATTTTCACAGAAATCAAAATCCAGAGAGCTATTACTCATACCTTCTACCATACCTTTACCATGAAGTATTCAAAGGCCCTTCTCTCCAATATGTCCAAGCCTTTGATGCCAGAGTATGGTCTTTTCTCCAAAGATTATTAGATTTTCTGCTCCACTTTCAGGAACCACAGAATTGTCCATGGTATTGGATGCGATGGTTTTCGGTCCATGGTATTGGATGACGAGCACTTCGATATGATGTTAAGTTTATCGAGATTCTGCCACTTTGAGTTTGAGCTTAATTTTGAGCACCTAATCAAACATAGTTGTAGGACTAGGTCAGCAACAAGACATACACAAGAGCCCACAACAACTGAATGGGGTAAAGATCAAGACATCCTTACTAACTAAATATTTAAAAGAAGAAAAAAACTTGACAAAAAAATATTGCACTTGTTTATTTAGAGCCCGCTTTTTCGAGTACCACATTTTTGACTGAGAGGTTGAATGCCTCATGGCATGTGCACATGTAACTTTTGACTATATTAATCAAAAGCTGTGATTTTTTTCATTGGAAAAAAATTGAACGACCTTGTTTTATATTATGTGATATTTCTTCATCCAACTCCGGTTTGAGGTTATGATTAAATTATAATGCAAGGAATTGTTTAAAGAGGCTCAACCAAAACCCATGTAAACTGAATAAGGGGAAAGATCTAGAAGACACATTCTAATATTTTGTCTCGAATAAACTTTGTGGATTTTAATCATCTTAGTATACAATTCATTTTCAAATATGTACAACCCTTGTGACTATTGGGCAAACCAAGGAAGCTTTCATAGGTTATTCTACTAGTTTCCATATGCTTTATAATTAGAACTACCATGCATTGAACTTGTTTCTAATGTACCAACATTTATTAAATCAACCACCCATTTCAGTCATGGGGATGTGATACTTCTAAACATTTCCCTAGTGAAGGATTCAGGTAACTCCAATTATGAGTTTGTGGACTAATGGATTATTATAGTCCAATATACACGACTTTAGGATTTTCTATTAACAATATTGTGTTACAATACTTCTAACATTATTATTAATAAAAGAGTCAATGCCTTCCTTTCCTTGAATAATAATTTTCTTCTCTTCTCCCTGAACTACTCTCTTAGTTGTGATGTATCGATCAACTTTTTAAATGAATAGTTAAGGGTCTAATCCTCTATGTTTTAGTGAGTAAATTTTTTATCTTCATGTGCCCCTTTCAGTTACATAATGGTTTCAACTCATACGATAATAAACTCAACTATCAATTTGAAAAGATCATGATCCATGAAAGATAAGCTTCTCATTGAAATATACCATTGACTCACTTAGTACTACTAACTAGGCCTCCTAATATACAACTAATCCTAGTCAATTCATTTAAAAATAATAATATAGCCCATTTTCCAGTCACGTTATGATGGTTCTCAGCCAAATGATGCCCATTTCAATTATGAAAACATAACATAACATATTATGAAAACATAGTTTTTATGATTTTTTTTTTAGATGAAGTATTTTGTGTCTATGATGAATGAATGTTATATGTTGATGAATAATTGCTATATTTTTCTTTATGTACATTATCTTGTTTCATATTATGTAAACATATTTTTTATGATAAAATTTATTGAGATGAGAAATTTTATGGATTTACGAATGAATGAATAAATGAATTTTTGCTATTTTTATTTTATTTTTTGATTTTGATTTTTTGATTTTATCTTAATGTCTTTCTTTCAACTCTTTCCTATATAGTAGATAGATTGGGTAATGGCGAATTAAGAGTGATGTGGAGAGGGGCGGGGAGGGGGGCATGAGAGCTTCCACCTTCACATGGTTGGTCTTGTTTAGTAGAGAATAAATTAGGATTTGGATAATATTGGAGAAAAACACCCTCGATCCAACAAAGCAACAACAAATTCAATGTTGACTTCGTTGTTGCTTCATCGAGTGGATGGAGGTTTGCTCCAATATTAAACTACTCTAACAATTTATTCTCAAAACTGGGAGGAGCTCATTTAGGTATTGATACACTCAAGTCCTTTTAATTATTTTTTATTCACACAATTAAATTTAATATTTGGTCAAATTTAATCTAAGTTTGCCTCATTGGTCTCTTGAATATGTGTAGGACAACTAGTATCAATTCAAATGTTGAAGTGAAACAACTATCTGAAGAAAATAACTCAAAATGGTAAGGGTTTAGGTGAGACAACACAAATTGTTTGGTAATTGTATTATATGTCTTGGATGAGTGGGAGTTACATAAAGGTTTATAATATATAAGAGACTTTTCCATGAAAAAAATCATTTAGTATTTGTCTTTATTTGACCATTATGTTTGTATTTGAGTGAAAAACCACAAGCTATCATTTTTCATGCAGAGCAGTAGGAGAGACTCTTAGTATATTAATTTGGAATAAGACACTAGTATGCATTTTCTTTTCTTTTATTAATTATTTTTCTCATCTAACTTCTCCTCCTTCATTTGTTTTGCAAGTACTTTCATTCACATATTTAGATTTGAAATATTAACTAGGGCTGGAGTCGAATACATGAAAAAACTCATCGAAGTACTGCTCAACTTTAGCCCACCAAGCGCTTGGCTATGAGGTGCGTGATTTAATTTTGCATCGAATTTGATTTCAAGAATTTTTTTATTTCTACATTGCAAATCTTCGAAGACCATAGACCCAACTTCTCTTCTTATCAAATTCAAATGAGACTTCCAAGACCATAGACCCAAAGACCAACACACCATGATCATTTAAGCATGATTTTGAACTTTGTTCTTTTCTTGGAGAGATTTTACACAAACACAACCTCAATTAGCAATAAACTTTCAATACATATATATGTTAATATGAACCTTAGGGGTCTTCAAATAATATCCCGATGCTGCTCATATATCATGTTGCAAATCATTATAAATCTTAAGATATTTCAAGAACATTCAAATCTTATTCACAACATTGTTATCAAAATTTTATAAACTCGTGGAGGATATGCAAGATCCCCCTCAACTCAACAATATACTTTATCTGGCTCTTCGTTAATCATGCTCATCATTAAGGTAGGTGAACATCTTCAACATCTTCAAGATTGTATACCTGCAAATATAGTACCAATTATAACCAAATACAAATATAAAAGAGCATGCAATCACTACTAAGTTAGCATATCGTTGAGAGTATCAATATAAGTAATCAAAATTCCACATGTTTAAATAAATTTTATATTCATTATCCAATGCGATATTTTCTACTAGGGTTTTCAACATAAACCCTAGATTTCAAAGTTAAACCTTAGATATAAACAACTTAACAATGAAATCATTTTATGTCTAGGGTTTCAGTATTTCAAGTTCCAGAAACTAGACTCAACACCTACAAGCCTTAGGTTTGATCACTCAGACTTACAAAATCTAGTTGTACATCTAGGGTTTCAACAATTTCCTATCAGTCTTTACTAGGTTTTGTGACAAACCCTAGAACTCATTAATGAACTAGTAAGTTTACATCTAGGGTTTCATTCATATTAATCTTTTACATAGATGCAATCATTAAACCTTAAAATTTTTTAAATATGATTTCAATTATGCGGAAGCACATACACCCAGGGTTTCATTCCTAGATCTCCAATAAACTCTTAATTCACCAAACCCTCAGGGTTTAGGGTTCTATGAGAAACCTTAAAATATTAGGGTTTCACCAAAGCATTACCAAAACCCTAAATATTGTTAGAATTTCAAATCCTAGGTAACCTACGTATAAACATTATCAACAACATACCCTATGCATAAAAAAGTTAGGGCTTTATAATGAACCCTAAAAGTTAGGGTTTCAACAAAAAAATGAACAATTAAAAAGAGATATGACAGAGATAGATTCAATCTAGTGGTTGATCTTCCTAATAAGAATCTTTTACGATTTAAAACCCTAAAGATAAGATAGTTAGTAATACGAAGCAAATTTCAAAATAATTTTAATGAAAAACTTATAATTATAGTCATTCCTAGAGTTGCTCCTTTTACAAACCTTGCAGGGTTTCCTTGAAGTTCTCTCTTTGAATTTAGTCCCAATTTTATGGCTACAACACTTAATGACAAGTACAACCAAGCAAACAATATGATACTAAAAATGTGATGTCAAATGTTAATCTCAGGTTTCTAAGTAACAATTGAGGATGGAATCCTAGGGTTTCCAAGTACAAAGTCTAGGTCTAGCAAAAATAAATTTTCTTATACTTCAATTATCACTAGGGTTTACTATATACCCTATATTACCTACAAAACTTGAAAGTACTGATCAGGCTTAGGGTTTCTATATGACAAGGATTATCATGAGTCATTTGGGATTTATAATTTTTAATACCAACATCATATGTTAGATTCTTAAACAAATCAACATGTTGTACATACCTCAATGTTGCATGACTTACAAAATTTGATCCATTTTGTTGCAAACTGCACACATATGGTAAAGCACTGGTTAAGTGACTAAAATATGAAAAATAATGTTGATACTTACTTGAATACTTGACAATAAAGAGACTTGTTACACTTCTTCACTTCTTGTAGCTTCTTTTGTAGACTAAACCCAAGGTATAGAACTTCTCATTGACTTTCAAACTATATAGGGGGAATGACTTTGAATGTTTAGTGTATTTGAGATGACCCATTGAATAGGTCCTTCAAGGCACTAAAATATGCTACAAAAGTTGTATTTCATTGTGTTTGATATAATTTATTAAACAAGTGTATATTATAAGACGACTGATATAGGTATACTTCAAAGGTCGACTTCCTTTAGGTAACAATTGAAGTTTTAAATTGTGTAAATATATGTTATAGGACCATAAATATTTTGTCACAAGATCTTGCCCTCTAAACTACTTAATTTTCCCTAAGAGGATATATGAATAAGATTGTAGGAAAGTGCAAATATGGTATTTATGATGATAGATCAGTCTTAGAAGTCTCATATTAGAGTTCCCTTACAAAACTCCCCCCTTTTGATAAGGTAACAATGGCTCTAATTTAGGATTACCAACATATATTTAGAACAAATTCAATATTATCCTCCAACAAAACTAGAGATTTAGTACCCAACCTTTGTGCTCATAATTTTGAAAACATTTGGATCCTTTTCAAGTTCAGTGGAGTTGTCAAGATGAAGGCCTTTGATGCCTAACAAAACTATTAACAATCCTTAACAAGTTTGTTGTTCTGTAATGAGTAAGATATACATTACATAGTTCATATCTTATGAAGGCTTCAGACCTAATATAATATCTCTATACTCTGGATCTATAACCAAGATGTGCGACACTCTTAGGAATGTTGAATCACTCTTTCGGTTATTCAAGAGTAGGGCTTCTCATGCCCTTGATCTCTTTAATTATGCATTATTGTCACAGTTTTTAGGGCTTGATAGAGTCCCCAAAAATTTAATCTTCTTTCCTTCATAAATTGGGTCTATGGTATTTTTTTTTTCTTCAGATGGGATGGAGGCAATTTGATCTTCTTTATCTTCCCTCTCTTTAAAACCATAGCTCTGATACCATGTTGAGAAATCTAGGGTATCAATCAAATTAAGTTCTCCAAGTGGATTTTACTTAACTTTGACATTTTCTTGTCATTGATATTTCCTTTTATTAGTACTTCTTTCGATTTATTATGTTCATCAAGACAAATTCCAAACAAATAAGATCACAAGAAGGACAAAAGATGTAGGCATAAAGCCCAATAAAAAACCCTATAAAGGGTAAAACCCAGTCAACTCTTCTCTAATATATGAGATCATGTTGAGACCCACTTGATCCTTTGACCAATAGACTTTCTCCAACTAGAAAATCAACTACTTCTGTAATAGTATTAACCCTCCTTTAATAGCCCTTGCAACAAACATTCTCATCCCTTCCTCTAATAGCTCCTGCAATAGAAAATTTTCAACCCCCCTTATAATAGTTCTTGCTATATATATTTTTGGCCCCTCCTGTAATAGCTCCTTCCATAGAGATTCTCGACCCCTACTTTTATCCTCTTATAAGAGTTTCAAAAGATTTCATATCAAATACTTGTCTCGTCTCCCTCAAAATGGTAGAATGATAGGCTATTTATACTTGTTTGTCACTGTGATTTTGAGACGACATGAACAATGGTTGATGAGAACTTGTTATCTTGACTTGAGGGTGACATGTAGGTTGGGTTATAAGTATTCTATTTGAAGATTGACTAGTAGAATATTTGGCAGTCTTTTGTAGGAGAAGGGAGGTAACTTGTTTCATATTATTGTGGCCTTTTAATACACTTATGCTCACAAGGTGGTCTTTCTCAACGGTGACTAATGTCACTTCTTCTAGTATTGGATCCTAAACATGCTCATTACTTCATCTTCTTTGAGAAAATGGTAGATATAACTTAGAAATTTATGAGGAATATTTCTTGGTCTTCTATGATACTTATGCTATGAATTTTTTCCCCTTTGGTGACTGCTTAAATTTTGATTTCATGTTACAGAACTGTCATGAATTCGAGGTTCCTATACCACTGTATAGGTTTGAATTTTATCAAGATAAATGTAACAATATCGCATGTTCTCTTGTAAGGATTGTTCATTGAGAAACTCCAGACATTTACTTGGTCACCTATAGTTTTGAGAATTTGGATCACGGTGATAACACATGGTTCAAATTTTTCTTTGATGACCTTCACAAGCTTTAAGTACTTTGCTTCTTTCTTTAGAATTCTCATCTTAGCCTTTCAGTTTTCCAGAATGAGGGTCCTCTATTCTTTAATGTTTTTTTGTTGTCCAGTCAAAGTTCTGTGGCCTAATTACTGCAACCTAGGCATATTAGAATGACTAGAATTTGCTTTTGTATCTTTTAGAAGCTCATCATAGGAGACTTATCTTCCTCTTCGTGTCTTGAGGCCTTAGTGACCTTCTTATTGCACTTATGCAAAAGAACCAAGCTTTGATACCATGTTAAAAAATTTAGGGCATTATGTGAATTAGATTCTTCAAGTGGATTTCTTACCTTTGACATTTTATTGTGATTGTTCTTATCTATTTATTAGTTCTTTCTTTCAATTTGTTATGTTCATTAAGACAAATTACAAACAAACAAGGACACAATATGTAGGTGCAAGGCTAGGGAAAAACCCTTATCAAGGGGAAAAACATAGTCAACTCTTTCTTTAGTAGATTCGATCAATTTAAGACAAACTTGACCCTTTGACCAGAGATCCATTCCATCCACCAAGTTAGCTCTTACTAAGTTCTTGATCTCTCCTGCAACTTCTATTCTTTTTTTTTCTGCAACTTTGAAAGTCAATAATAAAATTGACTTTCCGATATGATGATTCAATAACACTGCTCATAGTCAAATAGATGGCCTAGTCAAAGTATACAATTTTTCCCTCAGTAAAAAATAGTCAAACTCATCCCTAACTAGAAAGGAAAAGGTTGGTCAAACTCTTCCAATACAACTCAGTTAAAGGAGAGAGGAACTCAGCCTCTCTTGACAGTGAAACAAAAACAACACAATCAACTTTTGAGTGGTCAAACTTGGTCAAATAGAAGGTAAACCCTGCGGTCAAATTGCCTCCTTAGGCCTGTGCTCAATGCAAGTTAAACCTACCTCAGAAACAAACTTTCCCTTGTCAAAATCCATCACTCCATAGGTCAAAATTGGTGCTCTTGAAAAGAGGAATTCATTCCAATAATCATCTTCTACAATGAGCTATCCAAGGTGGAATTTGACTGAAGTTCCACATTTTTACAAGAAATCACTCCATGACATCATAAAGGAGGATCCATAAATGATCCTTATTATCGACTCACAACAACATCTTTATATTGACTATATGTCTACTATATCGGGTTTATGAATCCTTCTATATGCTACTATTAATTCTTCTCTTCCAATCATCAACAATTGCACAATTATATCTATGTATTTTAAATTTATATTTTAATTTTAATTTAACAATATAAATATTGCAATACTATATGTTATAAGCCATTTTGATCTATGGGTGGTAATCTATTTATTAGAATCCTATGTTATTAGACACCCACTCCCCCTAGGCCTCCTAACCTATCTTTACTAACCATTAAGCTTCATATATATGGTTGTTCAAAGTTACATTAGTTTTAGTAGCATTGTTGATGGTTTTATTAGATTGATATATTTTTAAACTTATAATTTAATGATAATGTTAGTTTTAATATTAATATTGTTAATATATTATATATATATATATTATATATATAATGTATGTATATGTTGTGAGATGTTTTTGGGTTATGATTAATGTTTATGTGATGTTACAAACTATCTTAACACAACATTATAAGTTGTTTTTGAGTTATGGTCAATGTTTATGCGATGTTGCAAACTATCTTATCACAACAGCATGTGCCTAACCATTTGGTGATATTAAATATTCAGGCTTTACATATTGAGGATTGTTTTGAGATAGTGAATCATCCAAAAAAATGTTTGTTAATTTGATATTGACCTTCTGGGTGTTAGGATTCTTTCCATATTAATAATCCATACATCGCAAATTAATAATTTTCCCTATCCTAACTATTTGATGTTATCAAGCCATAAAGCATCACATATTGTGGTTTGTTTTGGCCTAATAAAGCATACATCAAAAAATTTGTTTAATTGAAGTTAGGTATGTGATATTATCCTCTCTCATTATAGTATCACCATTGCAATACTTACACTTCTACTCACATTTATTAGGAACCTATATACTTATTATTGAAAGGTTAAAATGAGTCACTTCTCAAACTCTTAAATACAAAAGGAAGAGAGTATTAGTGTGGAACAAAATCCATCTTATTACAATGGTATATCATCTCTGCAACTACCAGCCATTAAAAAAAACCATAAACATCCTATTTTACATAGAAAAATTATCCTCATGGTATATTAATGCATCCATTAGACATGCAAACTACTTAAGTGCCTTAAAAGAAGCTCATAAATCTAGTTGCATAGAGAAAACTACGAAGAATAGTACAAGAGAACATTATGCATGTAGATATCATGGACAAAAATAAGAGTAATGAATTGCATACCTAATTAAGAATTTGGATTGTATTGCAGAGGAAGGTTTCACAATTTGTGTTATAGAGACCAATTCAATTCTTGGTTTTTAAGACACTTTAGAAATCTAGCAAAAAGTTTCTAAATTTTATGATATAGAGCATTGCTTAATCACTTGAAACTTTGAGTTTGATGACTATCCAAACTTACTCGAAGTGGCAAAAGTTCCCTTCCATGTTAACATGATTTCTTTTGAGGGCAACCATACATAATAGAGATCACCTAATTTTTTTGAACTTTATTGTTTGTGTGAGCATGTTATGTATAATCTTAGATATATAACAATTATGATATAGGGATGAGTCATAAGGGATTTATCATTGTTTTTATATTCAAAAGTCGGCTTTTGGGTTCAAATCTAAAAAATGATTAGATATCGTTCTCTTTAACTCCAATAGTAATAACATGAAAATTACATTTTTATATATTATGAGTAATTTTGATTTATAGATTATTGATCATAGTGGTTGAATTATTGAATAGAGGTATTGATATTTCACCTTTGGAATGAATATGATGGAGTCACGGAGAAAGCAACAAAACCTCATTCTCAGCCGTCAAATTATATATATATATATTACACTCGTCTTGTGTTCAATGGTACATGGAAGCTGTCACATATCCCATCGGGAATTCGTTGGATATTCGATGAAATACCAACAGAATAAAGCGTCGTACATATAATATCACAGTCAGACAAAATTGTTATCATGTCTAATATTTGACACACAACTATCGGATTTACTACTCCTTTTCGATGGAATGACGTGTTTGATATATGGAGCTCCCATCGAGGTAATTTAATATAATGTCATTTATCCGATGCTCAAATGTTGGACTTGTTGCTCCATATCGACTGATGTTTGACGCATTGAAGCGTTTCTACCAATGTTTTAACATCAGATATCTGATGGATTTGAGTGTCACATAACCTACTTAGAAGTGTCAGATTTTTATTTACAATTTCAACCATTTTTTGCGTCGGATAATCAACGTCTGTACTGTAGAATATCTGATGTTTAATAAAGTTTCAACTATTTGACACAATGGAAGGGACAAGTTGCTCAGCTCAAATGTGTTGGATAGCCAATGCCAATAAGTTGCATATCTGATGAATAACCACCGTATTTTGGCCCCATTTGTACTAGTGTTGGTAATTAATTAAAGGTTCAATCAACTTGATGGCTCAGGGTGTAGTGATGGATCGTGGTAATGGAAAGTATGTGAGTTTCATACCTCCATTTCCCTTGGGCAATGGATATGGATTTCATGTGGCCAAATTAAGATTGCAGTAGAAAGGCTCTAAGAAAATTATACACTCTTTGGTGTTAGCCTACTCCATGGAAAAGTTTGATAATGCCTCAGAATTGTAATGGTCTCATGGGGTGGAGACTATCTTCATCATGGTGACTAAATCTCCACATGCTTCATAAATTCTAGTTAGTTCTTTGTGGAAACATTGGAATAGGGATTTACCAACTTCTCTTTGGTTTTATGCTTGGAATATAATGGCGATTTCGAGCTATGCCTCTAATTGGTTGACAGGTAAGCTAGCCTCTATTGTTGCTAGCAGATTTTTTTTTGTTTAACAACCCTTGGTTGATTTTCCATGTAAATAAAATAAGACCAAGGTCACAGGACACATAATTGAAGCTGAGTGTTGGGAAAACACTTGAGTGGGCATCACTTGTGAATTAATTAATAGCTATGGAAATTGGCAAAGACAAAGAGGTAATAAATGTAATTTAATTATGAAATTAAAGGAAAATAGGAGAAAAGGAAGGTGAAGAGACACAAATTTTCATGCAAGGGAGATTAGAGGGAAAATGAAGGAAAATGAAGAAAAACAAAGAAAAAGGAAGAAAAACCAGATACAAATAATAAAAAGGCATTAGAGAATCAATTCACAGATTTTGGCTTGGCTTTTATTAGTTTAGTTTTGGCTCTCCCATTTCATTATCTCTCTCATACACTCTTGCACACTTAGAGAATTTTTGGAGGATGCTTGGAGAATTATAACATTCAATTGGATTTGGAGAAAGAAAACAAGGAAAGCAAGGAAGCACAATGAGACAATTGGATCAACAACTACAACATGCTTACTTTGCAGGTAACAAGCTACATGTGTGATCTCCTTGCTGATTTTTGGATGCATGATATATGCATGTTGTTCCTAGGTTATGTGTTGTCATTGGCATGGAGATTTGCTTGGATTGACAATGGTTTCAGTATTGCCTTGACATTTCATGGATAGCCATGGTGTTGTGAGTTTCCCACTTGTTTTTTTTTATTGGTTCTTAGGTTCCTTATGGTTGTGGGTTGGAACAAATTCTTTGGAGCTCTGGAACAACTTGGGTTGAGTTACTAGTTCATAGAGCTTGCAAGTTGGGACAAACACATTGGAGCATTGTGGGTTGAGTTACTAGTCCCTAGGGTTGTAGGTTGGAACAAATGCTCTGACGCCCTTATTTAGCTGTGGGTTGAGTTACTAGTTCATGGAGCCTTGGAAAACTTGGGTGGAGACTAATCTGGTTGATGTTAGTGATTTTTGGGTAGAGGTGAAATCACTGTGGTTGAGGGTTGAGGTGGTTTTGCCTCTAGAAGTTCTAGTTAGTTTTGTTTTGGTTTAACCCTTATGATCTTACATTCATGATTGGAATATAACATCGTGGTGTTAGAGCTTCCAGGTTCAAACACTTTACCTGGATGGGTTAGATGCGATTATTATGCATGCATGTTAGTTGTCAATGTGTTTGTTATGCATGCATTGTGATTGTTATGGTTATCATGCATAGGATATCAGCCATGCATCATGGTGGTCGTTATTGCAGTTTGTGTCATCATGATGATCTTGGTGTGTTATGAGGTTGAGATGTTTATATGTTGGTGTCATTATATATATATATATATATAATATTATAATATATAATATATATATATTATACTAATTTGGATTAATTGTGTATACCAGATAACCTCCCGTGAACCACATAGGTATGATTTTCATTATGTCTATATTTGGTTTATCTAACATGACATGTTTACATGGAACAAAGATTAGAGATGACAAGAAAAATGGTGGATTACAGCTCACGTGACTTTCCTTACAGATAAATTGAGCATTAAGCATATGAGTATTCTCTTGATATAGAAGATACATTGAGAAATTTGAAGGCATAGATAAGAAGTTGAAAGGAAAACAATAACAATTTGATTGAGTCATAGGAAAGACTTGCCACAACTTAGGAAAAGAAAGCAAAAGTTAATGCAGTGATCCTTCAAAGTCTTTCAGATTTGCAGAAGCCGGGACAACTGAGTATCAATCTTGTAATGGAGGAAAGGACTAATGGGGCATGTGGTAGCAGATCTCGTTCAGGATACTAGTTAGACGAGGATGATACAATCAAAGGTGGAAGATGGTTGGATACACCTGACAGGAGAGGTGGTGTTCATAGATTCTATTCTAGTTTTGGTTTTGAGAGACATCATCGACACTGCCGCCATCATCCTTATAGGGGGAGTGAGAAGTAGTATTTTCTAGAGGAGTTCAAGAAATCCAAGCCTCCTACATTTGAAGGGGATGTGAGGAAACCAGAAGATGAAGAAGCATGGATACTTGGGATGAGGAAGCTCTTCAAATTGCGTGATTATTTAGAGAATATGAAAGCCAAGATAACGATCTTGAGTCTCAAGGGAAAATTACATATTTGGTGGGAAGATGTGAAGTGTGTCAAAGGTATCAAAGTAGAAGAGTTGAGCTTGCATGAGTTTAGAAGACTCATTAGGAAGAAGTACTTGTTCGAGAGATATTATGATGGAAAGGCCAATGAATTCTATGAGTTGAAGGTGGGTTCTATGATAGATGAAGAGTATATGACTAAGTTTCTAGATCTATTGAGGTACGTTCCATATATTAAGGATGAGAAGATAAAGGTCCAAAGGTTCATTAGTGGGTTGCCTTTAACATTTAAAGATCAGATTGAGTATGAAGAGCCTCGGTCAGTGGATGAGGTCACCGGGAAGATGAAGCATCGTTATGAGTAGTCAAAGCGCAAGTATGAGCCTAAGAAGGATTAGAAAGGTAATGATAAGACTAAAGGAAAGTGGGATAAGAAGCGATGAAGATCTTAGGATGCAAATGATAAGAAGAATATAACACCTTATAAGAAGTTCAATGTAGTGGATAAAGGACATGGATCTCAGCCTAAGGAGTAGAACAAAGGTGATGACAAGAAGCCTTTGAAGTGTTGGACTTGTGGTGGAGAGCATCACAAGAGATATTTTCCATTGCAATAGGGTGGCAGACCTCAGATTCATAGTGCTAAGGAGGACCCGATAGTTGGAGATGTTGGGGGGAAATTTTTTCTCGTATTTATGGCACAATGGATAATAGGAAGGCTGATCATCGTGCATCCATTATTGAGATGGAAGGTAAGATTTGTGATCAAGTTATTTCCATTTTGATTGAACCTGAATCTAACTATAGCTATATCAATCCTGGCCTAGTGGATAAACATTGCGTGAATAAATAAGTGCATGAAGAATCTTGGTTGGTGCAGTTGGATATAGGGACCAAGAGAAGAGTTCATCGCTGCGTGAGATCGTGTGCATTTGAGCTGAATGTTATGACTACATTAACACATCTAAATGTGCTTCCTTTGGGATCATACAATATGGTTTTGGGCATGGATTGGTCGTTCATTCACATTACTAAGGTAGATTTCTATGAAAAGGCGATTGGGTGCCTAGGTGATGATGGGGAAATGAAATTCTTGTAGGGAAAGCAGAAACCTACATCAGTGAGAATGGTTACATCTATGCATGCAAAGAGAAATTGTAGGAAAGGATGTTTATTGTTTGCAATTCATATTTCTAGTGACAAAGGGAAAGATGTGTTAGAAAATTATATATTACGGAGCAATGGAACACATAAAATATTGTATAAATATAAACACAGAAAACGCATAAAACAAGAGAGACACAGATATACGTGGTTCACCCAGTTTGGGCTACGTCCACCTCGAATAGCCAGTCCTTCCTTTCTATTATCCAGCAAAATGAAGAGACACAACCTACAACAAATCCACTGTAATATCCTCTGTTTTCACTCACTATCTCACCTCTTTGTTTCTCGCTCATACATGTAGAATACACATCTATCACAACGTCAAATACAATGCCCTCATACAAAGAGAGGGGTTGCCTTCTAGGGCAAAAAACCCTAAACTAAACATAAGTTCTACCGTCAGATCATCCGCTTAATGAACGGCCCAGATTGACTAGAAATTACTATACTTTTACAAGGAAAATTTAACATCTTGTTTTTAGCTTCGGGGGCACTGCCCCCGAGCCCCTGCCGGGGGACCGCTGGCCCCTAGACCCCCCAGCCGGGGGGGACCCCCGCGGGGGGGACAAGTACCCCCCGCACCCCCCCGCGTGGAGGGGTGTACAAACTTCCTGGGGTATACATCCCACTGAAACAAAGACCTCTGAACAATCATGCTCCACACACAACAAGATGTTGACGACGATGAAGTGTTGAATAGGTATCATGTTTTGCAGCAGTTTCAGGTTGTTTTTCCTGCAAAGATTTTAGAGTTGCCTCCTCATAGAAAGGTGGAATTTTATATTGAGTTGATGTCAGGAGAAACACCAACATATATGACACCTTACAGGATGAGTAATATGTAATTAATGGAATTGAAGTTGTAGCTTAAGGAAATTCTCGATAAGGGGTAAATAAGTCCAAGTGTATTGCCTTGGGGTGCACCAATGTTGTTTGTAAAGAAGAAGGATTGTACTCTCATATTGTGCATTGTTTACAGGCAACTGAATAAGGTGACGATCAAGAATAGGTATCCATTGTCGAGGATTGATAACTTGTTTGATTAGTTGAAGGCAACAATGGTATTATAATGGTTGAAGACAACGCATCAGAGTTCCAGAAATTAAGATTATCCAGAGCAAAACTCATCTCCAATCTAAATTTTCTTAAAAATTGTAGAGACAACAATCTAATTCCTAAATTTGCTATCTGCAAACATCGTCTTCTCTTAGGCAGAAATCTGTCCAGCTTCAAAAAATTAAGTGAAACCCTAGTTAGAAATGAAATTAAATGGGTTAGGTCAAAATTAATAAAAACTTCCCAGAAACTTCTCTGGTCTCATCTATACCTTTCCTAATATCTTAGACATGATCTATGGCAATCCTTGGATGCAATTACATTTATAAAATCTGATAAATGGTTAACTAAGGACAACAACCATAAATTAAAAAAGTTAAATAATTTACGCAATGTTTATGAAGAGTACAACCCATGCTCTCATAGACACGAAGGTTATTCCAGTTTACGCACTTAGAACTTTAATCTTGATTCCTCTAGAATAACCTGAACCAGGACGATGGATTAAAGCTAAGCAACACATGGAAACGTTTACTTGAAATCCTAAAAAAACAATAAATAACTCATTATTAGGTTATTAATTAATTAATTAATTTATCAATTAATTCATCAATTAATTAATTATTAGTTATTAAATGATTAATTATTAATAACAATTACTAATAAGAAATATTAATCAATAAAATAAATTATATAATAATTAACAAAAATACATATTAAATTAATAAACATATTAATAAATAATATATAAAAAATTAATTAATCAAACAAATTAGTTAATTAATCAAACAAATCAATGAATCCTTTAAGCAAATTAATTAAAAATTAATTTTACATAAAAAACCACATAATAATTAAATCAATAAATAATAAAAATTTATCAATTAATTTATCCCTTTACCTCATTAATTAATTAAATTAATAAATTAATAATTAATAAACATATTAATAAATAATAAAATTAATTAATTAATCTTTTAACTAATTAATCAGATAAATTAATTAATCATCTAAACAAATTAATGAATTAACTAAACAAATTATTTAAATAATTAATTTTATATAAAATTAATAAACATAATAATTAATTCAATAGAGAATAAAATTAATTAATTATTCATCCTTTAATCTTATTAATTAACTAATTAATTAAACAATTAATAAATTAAATAATAATAATAATAATAATAATAATAATAATAATAATAAATGAAAAATTTATAAGATAATGGCCGACCAAATTTCATATATCTTTTCCCTAAAAACCTATATATACCCTAAATAGAGCTCTTGGATAAATCATTAAAATCTAGTGGATATCTATTGACACATCCTCTGATGATGGACTCACTTGGTAGTCCGAAAAGTTGGGTTCACAAAACTCTATAACAGGTTATTCCTCATCTATAAAACAATGATATTCTCAAATATTGATATGAAATCATGATATCGTCAGGGGCACATCAAAGAAGAAGACAATTACAATGCCGCATTTTGTAGGGTACATGCATTATGAGTTTTCGGTGGTTCCATTTGGTCTTGCTAATGCTCCAAGCACTTTCATGTGTTTGATGAACAATATGTTGTGTCCTTATCTGGACAAGTTTGTGATATTGTTTATTGATGACATATTGATATATTTAAAGAATGAGGATGAGCATGTAGAGCACCTGGGAACAAGATTGAGACTGTTGGGAGAGCATCAATTGTATGCCAAGCTCAGCAAGTGCAGTTTCTTTCAGTCTTAGATTCATTATGTGGGACTTGTTGTTTCCAAGGAGGGGATATCAGTGGACCTGGAAAATATTAAAGTTACCATGGAGTGACCAACTTCTAAGAATTTGGATGAGTTTAGATCGTTCACGGGACTAGCAGGTTATTACAGGCAGATCATCAGGAACTTCTCACAGATTGGTTATCATATTACATCTTTGCAGAGGAAAGGGAAGAAGTTTGAATGGAATCAAAAGTGCGTAGCTAGTTTTAAATAATTGAAGCATTTACTTACAAATGCTCTAGTTTTGAAGATTGCAGATCTTGATAAGGAGTTTGTAGTCTGGACAAATGCTTGCAAGGAAGTTCCTTATGGAGTCTTGATGCAGGAAGGGTAGGCAATATGCTATGAGTCAAGGAAGCTGAATGAGCACGAGAAGAACTACATGACTCATGATCTTGAGGTGGAAACTATCATCCATGCATTGAATATGTGGAGACATTATCTTCTTGGCAAGAGATTCGTCTTGATGAGTTATCATAGTTGGCCGATGTACTTGTTTGACAATCCCAATCTAAATTCCAGGAAATCTAGATGGTTGACTACCCTCAGTGAGTTTGACTTTGAGATCAAGTACATCAAGGGTAAGTAGAATAAAGTTCTAAATGCTCTCATGAGGAGAGTGCAGGTGAATCATATTTCAGCTGCTAGCTCTTATGGGACAGATTTGCAAGAGCAATCTTGCATGCAGGGAAACATGATGACAGGTACTAGGAGCTGAAACAAAGATTGCAACAACAAAGTGAAGGTGATAGGGATGAGGAGTATCACCTCGGGATAGATGGCTTGGTGAGATTCAAGAACAATATATATGTGCTAGATAACAGTGAGCTCAAGAATCTTATCTTGAGGGAGTTTCATGTCAAGTCGTATTCAAGTCACCCCTGATTCATAAGACTTTGACAACAATCAAGAAAATCTATTATTGGCCGAACTTGAAGAAAGATGTGGCTGAGTGTGTTGCGAGATGCTTGGACTGTCAATAGGTGAAAGCAAAGTGTAAGCGTCCAATTGGTTTATTGCAGCCTATTCTAACTCAAAAATGGAAACGAGAGGTCATTTCCATGGACCTCATTACAGGTTTGCCAAGTACATCGAAGCAACATGATTCCATCATGGTTGTGGTTGACAGGTTAAGCAAGGTAGCTCACTTCACTGTAGTGAAGTCTACAAATTCAACTAGTGAGGTAGCTCAGATCTTAATCAGGGAGATATTGAGATTGCATGGTGTTCCCAAGAAGATCATATCAGACAAAGATGCCAAGTACACTTCCAAGTTTTGGAAGGAGTTGTTTGTAGGGTTGGGGACAAAGTTAGCCTTAAGTACAACTTATCATCCACAGACATATGGACAAACATGGAGGGTTAATAGGGTTCTTGAGGACATGTTGATGTATGTCCTACATCAACAGAGGATGTGGGAGGAGTGTCTTCCATTGGTAGAGTTTGCATATAATAATGGGTATCAGGAATCCTTGAAGATGAGTCCATTTGAGGCTCTTTATGGGTAGAGTTATAATACTCCTATCAGCTGGAGTGATCAAGTGAACAAGGTTTTAATTGGACTGAATATGTTGGTTGAGATGGAGCAAGAGATGCATGTTATAAAGAGAAATATGAAGGAAACACATGAGAGGAAAGATATTTATGTAGATCAACATAAAGAATTCAAGGAGTATCAAGTTGGGGAGCATAGGTACTTATGCATCAAGCCCAAGAGAAGCTCCTTGATGATTGGGTCATGTGCCAAGCTTATACCTAGGTATTGTTGGCCTTTTGAGATCCTAAATAGGATTGGACCAATGGCCTACCAAATTGCACTACCACCAATAGTGAAATTCCATGATGTTTTCCATGTTTCATTGCTTAATAGATATGTCCAGGATGCTGATCATGTGATTGATTGGTTTGTATTGCAGGTGGCTATGGAGGGAGAGTTCCATCCAGAACCTAAGTGCATTTTGTAGCGGAAACAACTCATGCTCTGGAATCGAGTAATTGAGCAAGTTAAAGTGCAGTGGAAGCACTATGGGCTTGATGAAGCTACATGGGAGATGGTTGATCAGATGCAGGCTTTGTATCATTCTTTATTTGTTGGTTAAGCACATATGTTTTGTATACGTGTTTTGATTATATTTATAAATGCATAGGTGTATTGTAAATACTTCAATGAGTTGTGTTAAAAAGCTCCAATAAGAAGTATGTTGTAAATAATGCATCGAGTTGTGTTATAAAGCTCCAATAAGTAGTATGATGTTCATGGTTTTAGTAGTTTGGTATGATGTAAGTGTTGCATCAATTTGTGTTATAAAGCTACATGGGTAGCATATTTTGTTGGTTATAAGTGTCATTAAACATCGAGGACAGTGTTCCCCCAAGGGGGAGGGGTTTGTAACATCCCTTGATTGATTTTCCATGTAAATAATGTTGAAGATAGCAACAAGAAATGATAAAAATAGAATCCAGAATATTCTAATTTTAATTTGTCCTTGAATTAAAATTGTGAATTACAAATTTAGTCTCACGAGGTGCTTGGAAATAAGTAATTAATTCATTATGGATTAACTAGTTGGAAAAATTCAAGTTAGAAGTCTTTTTGAAGTCATGCAACATTTATCCCTTAAATCAAGGAGATTATCCCTTAATTAAGGAGATAAGATTGAGTTATATTTGAGTTGTAATTAGTTAGCTCAATTTATTGAGTTAAGTCCAGTTAAATTAGTTCCAAACTGTTTGAGGAACTAATTGTGAGTTCAGTCAATTAATGCATGCATGCATCCAACTAGTGTACTCCAGATAACTGAAGATTCTCTCATCAATAACTCATGCATGTCTATTCCGAGAAATATCCAAGTGAGATTAAAGACAGGGACAATGTACTATCAGTTGCATGTGTTTTCCTATAAACAAAACTCATTCATGTTGTCAAGGCAATGTTCCTTGAGGATTGCACAATTCTGACAGTGTGTTAGAGAAGTGTTCCACTTGGTGAGGTGAGAATCATCCACTAGGAACAACGCAAGGAAATAGGAGCTTGGAAGGAAGAGAGGAGGGCTTGTGAGAAGCCAAGATTTCCAATGAGCATCTGTGAGGATTGTACTGAGAGTTGGCTAGCTGTGAGAGCTAAGGCTTTGTATAATTCTGATGTATTTCCACCTTGTAAGATAATACAAATTGTGGGGTTTTTTAGCTGAGGCTTTCCCCAAAGTATTTTCATGTGTATTGTGCATTGATTCTTCTTCTTCTGGTTATATTGTTCATCTCGATTGAGCTCTTTAAGCTTCCGCAAATTGATAGAAGTAGGTTATAGTATTTTTCTTTGGTTATATTGCATTATCGGGTTAACCTACAGATCATATTTTCTAAATAGGTCTCAGAGCGAGATTTGTAGAGAATTTGAAGAATTTCTACATGGTATCAGAGCCAAGTTTATCGGAGCTATGAACAGTATACGGAGAAGAGAATTCGAAGTTTGAAGTTCGGGGTTGCAGGTGAAAATCGAATTCTTATCATACTTCAAGGTTGGCCAATGGTGTTCTATGGCTTGAGACTCGAGTACGCCTTGGAAGGTAGCTTGAATTACATATCATGGAAAGATTGCATGGAGGTTGTATTAGAAGACAATGGCTTGAAGGATTTCATTGATCAAGAAATACCAAAGCTGGCTTCAACTAATACACAACAGTTGGTTGAGTAGAAGAAGTGTGTGGCAAAGGCGAGACAGATCATCCTCAAGGGAGTTCGAGACCATATTGTCTCAAGTCTCCATGGAAAGGATACTCCATTTTCAATGTGGAAGATATTGAAGGACCTCTACCAAAACAGTAGCGACTAGAGGAGATTGGCGCTCAAGGATAAGCTTCGAAGAATCAAGATGGAAAAGGGAGATACTATTTCCACATATCTGAACAAGCTCAATACTTGTATATATGAGCTTGGTACTATGGGAATAACTACTTTTGATGATGATATGGTGAGCCTATCTCTCCTTAGCCTTCCAAAGAGTTGGAATAGCTACCAGGACTCTGTGAATGGAAGGGAGAAACTGCCAGATTGGAAACGACTATGATTAGATCTCATGTAGGAGGAGATCAGGAGGAGCACATGAGAAGGTTCTTCATCAAAGGGTGATGATGAAGAAAATTTGGCCTTAGCAAGTAAAGCAAGGAAAGGTAAGGGGAAGGTTTCCCATTCCAAATAAAATTCTTCTCATGGAGGGAAGAAGGGTGACAAGTCTAAAGTGAGATGTTTTAATTGTCATGAGATGGGACATTATGCGACTAATTGCCCATCGAAGAAGTCCAAGAAGGGATCCTCGAAAGGATCGGAAGGTGAGGCATTATCCTCTCAGTTCGAAATGGATTTTACCCTCATTGCATGCATGGTGTCATCGATGATGGGTTGTGTCTGGTATCTTAACAGTGGAGCCTCATTCCCCATGATCGATGATAAAAGTTTATTCAATGCCTTGGAGGAGAAAGACCTCAAGATGTACATAGAGATGGGTGATGACAGAAGGTATAGTGTTTCAGGAGTGGGCACGGTTTCTTTTCAAAGGGAGCATGGACTTCCTATCACCTTGACATATGTGAAGAATGTGTCTGGACTGAAGAAGAACTTGGTATCGGTCGCGATGTTGGAGGAAAAAGGCTACGATGTTGTCTTTAGTAAGGGAAATGTTTTCCTTAGACACATCACCATGAAACAGGTGAAACAGATCAGTTCACGAGTTAAGAACCTGTATGCTCTTGAGGTTCAAGATGCATGCAAAACCTTGACGAGCAAGGCAAATGTTAGAGACTAGGTGGTTGAGAGGGAGAGTACATTACCTCTCAACATGTAGTCCCAGAAGAAGTCTCAGACAATTGTGGAGGATCCACAATTAAAGTCAGTAGAGGGATCACGTGCAGCCATACCTCCAGATGTGAGGTGTGGCGATGTGAAGAGATAGTCCCAAGAAGGCTGAAATTGGGCAGGGTCCATTGAGAAGTTTCATCTCATGGATCGTACCATGCTATGGGAGCTCAAAGTACATAGTAGCAGGATGAATTAGTGGGATTGATGCAGGCAGAGATCAAAGTGATAAAGGCTAGAGTAGTTAGATACTAAAGAGCACAGAGAAGGATTTACAATAGTGCAAAATGGCTGAGTCAGCAAAAGCGCAGAGTTTTCAGTTGAAAGAGGCAATAGAAATCAGAGACTTTGATGACAGATGCATCATACTGATCCAGGTTGGATGTTTTTTTTTTGTTTCTGGAGTTGCTGGAGCAACAACACTTGAGAGAAGTGTTGCATGCAGAACATTCCAAAGGTTTAGGATCGAGATCGAGTTGAATTCCTTTCTTGTTGAGAGGGAGTGTTGAAAATAGCAACAAGAAATGATAAAAATAGAATCTAGAATATTCCAATTTTAATTTGTCCTTGAATTAAAATTGTGAATTAAATTCAAATTTATTCTCACCAGCTGTTTGGAAATAATTAATTAATTCATTATGGATTAATTAGTTGGAGAAATTCAAGTTAGAAGTCTCCTTGAAGTCATGCAATAGTTATCCCTTAATTAAGGAGATAAGATTGAGTTATATTTGAGTTGTAATTAGTTAGGTTAGTTTATTGAGTTAAGTCGAGTTAAATTAGTTCCAAACTGTTTGAGGAACTAATTGTGAGTTCAGTCAGTTAATGCATGCATGCATCCAACTAGTGCACTCCGGATAACTGAAGATTCTCTCATTAGTAACTCATGCATGTCTATTCTGAGAAAGACCCAGTTGAGATTAAATATAGGGACAATTTACTATTAGTTGCATGTGTTTTCCTATAAACAAAGTCATGCATGCAGTCAAGGCAAGGTTGCTTGAGGATTGCGCAGTTCTGACAGTGTGTTAGAGCAATGTTCTACTTGGTGAGGTGAGAATCATCCACTAAGAACAACGCAAGGAAATAGGAGCTTAGAGGGCAGAGAGGAGAGCTTGTGAGAAGCCAAGATTTCCTATGAGCATCTGTGAGGATTTTACTGAGAGTTGGCTAGCTGTGAGAGATAAGGCTTTGTATAATTCCGATGTATTTCCACCTTGTATGATAATACAGATAGTGGGGTTTTTTAGTTGAGGCTTTCCCCAAAGTATTTTCATGTGTATTGTGCATTGATTCTTCTTCTTCTGGTTATATTGTCCAGCTTGATTGAGTTTGATCTTTAAGCTTCTGCAAATTGATAGTAGAAGTAGGTTATAGAATTTTGCTTTGGTTATATTGCATTATCGGGTTAACCTACAGATCATATTTTCTACATAGGTCTCATAGCATTTTTCTAAAGAATTTGAAGAATTTATACAGATTGAGCTCAATCTTTAAGCTTCTACAAATTCTAGTAGAAGTAGGTTATAGTATTTTGCTTTGGTTATATTGCATTATCGGGTTAACCTACAGATCAAATTTTCTACATAGGTCTCAAAGCGAGATTTGTATTAAAATAAGGGCAAGGTCATGGGACACATATTCCAAGCTTAACATTGGGAAAACACTTTAATGGGCATCACTTGTGGATTAATTAATGGTTATGGAAATTGGCGAAGTCAAAGAGGCAATCAATGACATCTAATTATGAATGTTGAGGAGGTAAATCCCCTCTGCGGACAGAGGCTATCCCTACTAGCCCAGACTGGGTCTAGAAACAATCATACAATGCTATAGCGCAAGTTCCAAATTGCAAATTAAAGACCAATGATGAAGGCCTACCTGGATTCCAATGCTAGTGCTTGTAGAAGAGGTGACGCTCCCGTTCCTTTGCTTCGGCAGATCATGATCCCCACGATCTCCATGAATGGACACCTGCACATACAAAGAACGACACAAACACAAACATAAAATCTAGCATATGCAACTATATATCAGTCAGAAAAGATATAACTCATCATCATCACAAATAACAATAAGAGTGGAACCATAACAATAGTTGTTTATTAATGATAAACAAAGAAGAATACAACCATAGTTCTGACGCTAGATTCTCCTTTGGCTGGGTAGTCAACAACACATGTCTTGCAAAGCCTGTTGGGATTAGGAACAATCCTCTCTCTCTTTGGTTATTGGATAAGAATCTCCTTACTTAGATTTGGCCTTATGGGAATGAAGAAGGCTCTTGCAGCATGAAGTTCTTGGAAACTTGACAATTCTAAATCTCTGGAACTCTGGAACTCTGGAACTAGCTTTCCAAGGAAAATGGACAAGCTTTTATAGATGGGGGAAGGGGAGTTGGGATCATCCACAATAATCATGGGATTGGCTTTATCACTAAAGAAGCTTCCATGAGAGGTGTCAAACCACTTCCTCTCTATGGAGATCTGAAGCCAAACCACCCAACTCAAGATAGATTCAGTCTAGGAATTTGTCAGGATGAATCTTCCGCTGTTTGTTTGTTAAAAAATACCATTGATTATGGTTGGCGCGAGTGTGACTCTGTGACATAGCACCAACTGGCACGCCCTCTTTGGAGGATTTCCCCCATTGGCACGAGTGCTGCACAGTGGAATTGCGCCAATGGAATGAGGGCTATTTTTATGGGTTTTTAGCAGGATATGTCTTTAGGGAAAATGAAGCTCATGTCTAGGGGAATGCAATGCAAGTGTTTGCAGGTCATGTCACTTCTCATAGGTCCCAGAATGAGTCCTCCAAGATGCGGGAGAGGGGTAATAGGGACGGTGACAAATTGCTGTGTAACAGATGCCCCCTAAAGCATGAGGCCCGAGAGAGAGAGGGGTGAAATGCTTTACAAGAACATGTCCAACCGAAAACATTGCCACCGGAAAACCTGCGTGGAGAAGTACAACTGATATCTCAAGTACATGATATATGTGGTATGGGCGCAACCATCCATAGCAGAGTACACAAGAATATAGATCCAAGGGATGGACGCAGCTATCCAGTGAGGATCAATAAATAGACTCAGGCATGGTCGCAACCATCTAGTGAGGATCGATAAATAGACTCAGGCATGGTCACAACCATCCAGTGAATGAGTCATGTAATAATCATAATAATCCACAAAATCGCAGCCTAGATCCCAACAGACAAAACCCATGGTCTTGCGCTCCATCTCGATTCGAACAAAGTACAAGTTCAAGCATGCAAATATGGGAGTCGAAGTCGAACATGCAGGAACATCGTCTGATTACCAGCCAATGATGAAAACTGTTAACAGACGCGAGAGGTACCACCAATAATGACAATGGCCCTCAAGGTACTAAAGGTACAATCTACGGCATGCGAATTAGTGAGCCAGCGTCGAACACCCGTAGAACCATTTGATCAGAGGCCAATGATGAAAACCTCACGTCGAACACGAAGAACCTGCCATTGAGGTATGTAGGCTCCAAGGCACCTGAAGGGAGTCTCTAGGTTAACTTCCTGGATAATGAGCTAAAGTCGACAGGAAGCAACCTTGATCGAAGGTGGGCCATAGTGTTTCCCACATCATTGACGCGAGACAGAAGAGGATAATATTTTTTGTGAATCAGGATTATATGAGTCATCAGAGGGAGGTTGTATATTTCGTAGAGGTCAACTTCTCTTGAACATATCGGCAGCACGACAGTGGACTTGGCAGTATTTGACATCAAATGATTAGAGGTCATGGTGATAAGGCAACGAGTAGATGAGAGGTCAAACAGGATCACCCAAACCCATGGAAGCAAGTGAAAAATGAGATGAGATGTCCCCACCCAGACACGAATGCAGACAAGTGCCATGTTCAAGAGCGACATACTGCTGACATGACAATGATTCTGGTTCCATTTTCCCCACCATTTCTGGTGAGTACCCTGGTTATTTTTAATGACAAGCTTGACGGGGATAGCATATGCTTGTAAAGCGTCATTTCGACGGAATCCAATGTCATCAAGTTTTAACGAGTCTGACAAAGGAATAACTCGACGTCTTTTCATGTTTAGAGAGTTTGAAAAGACAGCGGAAAAGTAAACTCCAAGGGTGTCCTTTTTCGTAAAGTTGTGTCTCTCGAGCCCGAAAAAGTATAAAACAATGCTCCCTTGGAGGAAGATTTTCCCAAATCTAGCCCATAAAGTTTTCCTTAAATGCCTGCCACCCACTCCATTTGGTCTCAAACCAAGCATCACATCGTGAATAGTGACTATAACGGTCACTTTCTAGCCAACCTGTGTGGCAGTGTAGCTACCCTTACGTTGTCGCGGACCCTGTGACACCTCGCTACTGTGCGCAACTCCCGGACAGAGTAGTTTATAGTGCCGTGCCTCCTTTCAACTGCCTGGAGCGCTTAAGACTGTGCTTCCTGCATCTAGTCAGCTGGTCGGGCCACCTGTGTATGGCTTCAACCGACTACCGTTTACTTTTCGTGGGAAGAGTTTGCCATTCAGTTTCACCAACTGCACCACGCCACCATCTGTGATTTCCTTAATAACATACGGTCCCATCCAATGCATTTGGAGCTTCCCTGGGAACTTATCAAACTTGCTGTCATATAAACACACTAAATTGTTTACCTTAAAAGTGCGCAACTTGATATGTCGATCGTGTCAGGCCTTTTCGCGCTACTTTTGTACCTGTTGATGGAATCCAGCCAAAAACCATTCTTCTTCGAGTTCCTTCAATTGCGCGAGCCTCTTCTCTAGGGCACCGCGGTCCGTCATACCTGTGAGCGCTGCTATGCGTAGACTAGGCATGATAGACTCCATAGGTATTATGGCCTCTACTCTATCAACCAAACAAAAAGGCGTCTGTTCGAGTACGCGTAGGTCCCAACCACTTCGCTGCACATTGCATACCTTGTCAAATTCTTCTGTGTGGATAACCTTCTGCAGGATTGTTCTTCCCACATACTGTTTATCCAACCTTAAGAGACAACTCCACGTTTGCCCCCCCAACACAAGTTTATTGACCATACCTCTCAGTGTGGAGTTCATGTGTATCCACGTAGGTTATTTCCCATATGTCAGCATCCACCTGGCTAGATGTGCACGTGGATTATCCTATCCATCATACTTGTCTGTTAGTCACATCTTAGGCTTCCCAAACTATATGTGCATCATTCTCTTGCATTCGCGCTAGTCCTCAATGCTCCCTTTGTCCGTACCCCACCACATCGTGGGCGTAGTGCACAGTACCCAATTCAAGGCCTGGAGACATTGCTTTTCGGGCACCTCCCTTTCAAACTTATCTAGGAAAGTATCTACCTCACTTAACCCATCATAAGTAGGCAGATCCCTTACTTCTGTCGATACGCAGTGCATCAATCTTGTCATCATATTACAGTTCAGCGTGGTTACCTTGTGTAACCGGTTTTGCCATCGCTCTATCTCCTCATCAAAATCCGATGTACAGGAGCTTTCACACTCCCATGAGATCCATTCGTCCGCGGTGGGATTTACCCAATCTTGCTCTCGCACGGTTATTTTATAGATGCAGTCCAAATCATCGTCACTTTCATAGTCGTGCACCATATCTATATAGTGCAATCCTTTCGCAAGGTTTAAAGGTATAACTATGCACAGAGACTTCTTTTCAAAAATCATCTTACACTTCTTCAGATTAATCACCCCGTTCATGTCAGTGGCCCAATCAATTCGTAAGAGCGCGAGGTACGGATTGCTGTCATCAACAATCTCTATCACTTCAAAGTCTGCTAGCATGCTCGCTCCCTCAATATCCACAGTGATTCCCTACAATCTCCCCATAGGTATTATCTATTGTTGGTTCGCCATTCGTAGCTAGATAGGAGACCATTATAGCGTAGGCCTCCCCATGCGCTCCCATGTTTGCTTTGGCAGAACGTTCGCATCTGATCCTAAATCTAGAATTACTTGGTCCATCTTATACTCTCCAATCTGCACGGTTAACCTCATTTCTCTTCCCATTCTCATCATATGCTTTCCAATCTTTCGGACTACGCGCGGTTCTCCTGGCGCGGTCCCAACACATCTGTTAATGAGTTCCTGCAATCCTTTTATAGCCTTACTATCACGCAGTAGCTTCATGCATGTTTCCAAGGACATCGTAAGCATAGATGGGTCCATCTCCGGCTTCGGTCTATCTTTTCTTCCTGAAGTGGAGGCATCAACGAAGCTCTTCTTAGCTTCCATGAAGGTTTCCTTGGTGCGCTCCAAATCAAACTCTGCTTCTTTCATCGGAGCCTTGCGAACCAAAGTACTATCTTCGGGTTGTTTGCCTTTATCATCTCCCGTCGCAATTCCACTTCGAAGCACAATGTTTACATTTGGATCTTCCTCACGCGGACCAAACGTCATCGTCTGCAGGTTCTGAGTTGGGGGAGGCGGTAGCATTCCCTTGTCGCGTATCCTAGGTATTAGCGTAGGATAGTCTTTCGTCTCATGATCAAACAAGGTACAGTACAAACATGATGGCCGTGTTGGGTTCATACAATCGTAGGCATAATGTCCTGGCCCTTCGCAATTGTAGCATATCAACTGTCTGCCACCTCTTCCAGGTCCTCCACCACCTCAGCCTCGCCCACGCCCCCGAAATCTAGTTCGCACCATCCCTACACTTTGGTCTAGGGGCCGCATTTCAGCCTGAACCCAGTAGGTGGGAGTTCTCTACATCATTAACTCATAGCTTCTATAAGTGCGCTCATCATGTCCCACCGACCTACAAAAATTATAGAACAATTGTTGTGAATTTTGTGTATACTTCTGTAACAAATGGCAGTTATCCGTAGCATGCTTTCCACCTATTTGACAATTCGCGCACCACAAAGTAGGTGCCGCACTAGGTCCTGCTTGCGCTTCTGGCCTTAACAGCATCGATCCTCCTCCTGCGAGGTAATTTGCGAACACCAGGCAATGGTACTTATCATGATCCTGACCCTTGCATTTTACGCACCACACCTCTTCGCGCACCTCTGGTCGAGCTGTCTAATCTTGTTTTAGACTCTACATCTCAAGGCATAAGTTTTTTAACTGCGCGTGGATTCGTTGAGCTCCCAAGTTAGGATCCTACATCGGGGTCTCATGCAGCCTCATCACGATCTCTAAGGCCTCTACCTGAGTCGTTAACTTCTGCTACGACAACACGCTCCTCAAATGCAGCATTAGTGATGCTACAAACCATTTGCAATGTTGTCCATCCATTAGATCATATTAGCTTCGTGAGTCGTACACTTCAACCTCTAATCCAACTCCCAAGGAGTTTCGCCTGATAGCATCATGATTTCTTTGAACCTAATGATTGACTGTGCTTCAGACTTCAGCCTGCTAAATTCTCTGTTTAGCGCCAATTGGATATTCGTGATTCCCACATTCAGATTGTCATTAGAATGATTAATATACCAGGTCAACACGCGGTCCTGCAGGGCGCTAACCAGTGTCGCTTTCTTTATATTGTCATCTGTAACTCCCTGCGCTTCCCATACGGCTATTATCACGAACCAAAACTGGTCCGGATCTTCATTTCCTACTCCCTTGAATACAAGTAACTTTATCATGCTTGCCATATTGACTCATGGTGGTGGTGGAGGTGGTACGGGTGAATATGGAGGTGAAGACGGTGAAGCTGGTGGTAGTGTGGGTGGGGGTGGTATGCGCGGAATTCTTTGCCTTATCAGATGGATCACACTTCACGGAGAAACCTTCGCGATCTCTTCCTCGTCCCCTCGCGGAGGTGAAATCAAAGGGCTATTCTCTGGTCCCTTAATTCCTTCGTTTCTGTAGGTTTTTCCACTTCGCGTAGCTCCGGACATCAAGGTAATTGCATAAACCTCTTTTCACACAATAGTATTTTAATCCAAGTATTTAGAGAATTTACGTACTTACCTCACGGTCCTTTGAGAAAGCATCACTTTGCCTTGCTATAGCTGACTGAAGTATCTACAGTGAACTCAGTAATGAATCCTCCTATAATCTGATCGAGCTAGTGAGCACGCGCGATCTTATCCTCCGATGCTTCCAATCTGCGCACCAACTCTAGGGTCCACACAAGATTGTCGAGTTTCCACCTTCCTTGGCTATCTGCTAGCTTCGTGACCCACTCGTACAACTCATTAGGGAAGGATGTGAAAAAAATCTCATGGATTTTTGTGTACAGGTATCTATCTAACCACTCTTCTTTTTTCAGTCGCAGATTCCTGTTCTCTTGTGCCGTGAACTCGTGAATCCCCCTGTCCAACCAAGGTGTATTCCAATGATACGACATCAGGCATCTCTATGCAGATTCCGATCTCGACAACGGAACCATTTGTTGGCTTGAGGGGGCCTGACCCAGGTTTAGAGTTAATTAGCCCAAAAAATCCCTACACTACTAGCCCTTTCAGCAAGATCTCGTAGAGTGTAACCAAGGTCTCACTTGAAGCAGTATGGGGGGATGTTGGAACCAAGTTTCCGCACCCTTGAGATGTCTGAGGGGTCAATTTAGTCCAACTGTGAATACCTTCACGCAGGTTGCTTCGCGCACTGCCCTGATCAGCTGGTTGCTGTGCCAAGTTTTCGTAGCCAGAATTAGTTTCCGCGGCCAGAAGCAATTTCTGCAGCCATCACTATGTTTTTCAAATTTACAGTGAAGATGTTAGTGCAATAAAATGAAAATGCAGGTATGACTAAGCATGAAGACATGTATATGGAGCATCTACAGACATCAATAGGGATCAATTGAGTAAGGACTAATGGACAACAAAGACAAGGATTCTAAAGGTATGGGCAAAAATTTCTTTCAAATAATAATTAAAGGCACAAATTTGAATACTTATTGAACCATTAAAGCTCACTATGTGCAATGATTATTACGGTAGCTCCACTACCATTCCACAACCTTACTCCATAAACCATACATTTACTCCATAAACAGTCTCATGATTATTTTTCAGATTCAACTTATAGATGACTGCACTCCCACACTCCACTTGTATTCATGAGACGTGACCTATGTAAATACGGCTCCTCTCCACCGTACTTTGTGTAGTCATTTTATCAACGTGTAACGTCTCTCACGCAGCCGTTCAATTCAAAATTCCGACGCCATTTCACTTGTGTTAAAGCTGCACTTCATTAGCATATGTCTCCATTTCATCTCGGCTGCTCATCCTCTGTTTCCGCTTACAGCTCCTGAACACCCCAATTCCCGTATCCATTTTCCATTTTCGGCCATCGTTCTTCCACAAACTTTGTTACAGAACCGTCTTACCTCTGATAAAACCCTTATACAATACGCAGTTGAATTCTAGAGAGAATTCTAAACAAAGGAAAAGATGGGACGGCTACTGAGGGCAGAGCCGGAGGGGCTTAAATTTTTAGAAGGGTAACCTCAGGCAAAGGAATTGCTAAAGAAAGCTAAATGGCTCCGTTTCATCCAGAAATTCAAAGGCCATAATAAGGAAGTAACGAAAGCCTTTGCAAGGTCTTTCAATGACCAGGTGGTGGAGATTGGAGACCTGAAATTCACGGTCACTGAAGCCTCAATTGCAGCTACTACAGATTTGCCCCAGGGAGGTGAGCGTTGGTTTAGAAACAAAAGTCTGGACGAGCAAGCATGGAGAGTTATATTGCGTAACCTAGGTATGGACGTTACTGTATTTACAAGAGGGATTCTTGTTCATGCATTGAAAGAAGAATGGGCAGGCTTACTATTAATCATTCAAAAGTTTATCACTTGTGAAGGCCGATTTGGGACGATGTACATGTATCACACTTCACTATTGATGAAATTTTTAGAGAAACAAACTCTTAATCTGCCCTATTTCTTACTGTTGAGTTTGAAAAAGATGAGCACCACAGTCCAAAAGAACATAGGAGATATAGAGCCTCATTTATATCATCATGGACTCGTGAGGATTCTAGTTGAAGACCAGTTGAAGAGAAACAAAGATACTTGGGAGCGGTTTCTAGTGAGAAACTATTTTCAAGAGCAATCTGAAGCACCGGGAAGCAGTACACCAAAGGCACCGAGAAAGAGTAGGAGAAAAGGAAAAAGTGCCATAAACCAAGACTCTCCTATTGATAAAACTAAAGAAACTGTTCAAAAGGAAAAGGAGGAAAGAACTAAGGACAAAAAACAGAGAAAGTTGAAGGGAAAGAGGAACTTACAAGATGTTCACCAATCACCAGAACCATCTATAGAGGAAGACTATCAAGTGTTATCTGAGAGACTAGTGCATCTCCAAAAACAAGCTGCCACAGCTAAGAAGGAAGAAAAAGGGAAACAAATTATGGAAGAGGAAAGTACTAGCCCACAATACTTAATAAGGAGCAACAGACTCAAAGGAAAGTGGAGGAGAACACAAGTAAAAGGACCCCACTTCATTGACTTGGGTGGGGAAACACCTAAGAAACCTCAAGCTGGCCGTAGTCCACCTCATCTTCTGCCAAATATTGAAGCCAGCCCCTCAGATGTTGATGTAAGCCCTTCTCGGCCAGAACTAGAAGATAGTCCTCCTCCTCAACAAGACTTTGAAGCCAGCCCGAGGAAAACACCTGAAATCGATCCGAAACAGCAAGAGGTATATGACTACCTCGAATCTTTAGAGAAGACAGCTGCAGGCCCGAGCACACCATCCATTCTGCCTCACATAACACAAGATGCACAAGTTCAAGCTTTGAAACAAGAAGTGTTCGAATTGGAGGTTTTAAACAGGCTCATTAAACAAGAAAACGAGGCATTAAAAGAGCAAAGCAAAGTGGACAAAATTATTCATGATAATACCATGTTACATATGGGTCTGTGGCATAAGAAGAACAAGAAACTAAAGAAGAAGTGTAGGAAGTTGAGCAGGGAATTAATCAATCTCAAGTTCAGATGTTTGATAAGGAAACCCAGGATGGTGGTAGCACCAAGAAAGAAGAGAAGAGGATTGGATATATTAGCAGAGGCGTCAGAATACATAGACTAAAGGGAGATGACTAAATTTTGGTTGCATGAGGACATCCAACACCTTCACAGTGGGGGTATGTTGAGTCCCAAACTTACATCTTCCCTACATCCCTTTCTAGCCTTTTTCTCCAGTTACCTGAACCTCTAAGCTATCAAACCATTGCATAGTAGTTTAAAATGAGCATATAAATGGTTTCCTAACTATGTTTTGTGACTGTTGTTTGATTTAGATTTTTGTTCAACCAGCTGCGGAATCTGTCACTTTCTGCGGCCAAAATCAGTTTCTGCAGCCTTTTTGTTAAACTCTATGCTACAGGTGTCTATTGAAGAACTCAGCCACATGGGCAAGCTACAAAGGACGTGGACATGGAACGTGTCCCCTTGGTTCAGCCAAATCATCCACAGAAGCTCGTGGTCAAAGCCGGTCAAACGGTGGTCAACACAAGGAGTTTAGCGGTGGCACGACTCTGTTTTCATCACGAGGAGGATTGCGTGGCAAGGTCCTGAGTTTTAGGAGGTGTGCTAACACCTAGGGACTGCTCGTGGACCGAATCCAACAAACCACCTCCTTGGATTTAATTCCCACGGCTACCATGCTGCTAAATTTCCGATTATGGTCTTTTACATGTCTGGCTACCAGCGCAGACCTTGTGAATTAGTTATTCATTTCCTACTATAAATAACGCATCTTCGTATGCGTATAGGCTAGTTGTTGTTGTGTAATCTTGACTGTTTGTACGAGCCATTGAGCCGAGACTTAGTTTCTATTTTATGACTATATTGCAATATATGAGAAGACATTGATTTTGAGTTAAAATCCGTGATTGGTTCTGATTGACCGAGGTTGCAGAGGGCCCCTGTACACCAAGGTACTGTAGTTGATGTATAGCTTTATGTTTTTTTCCTTCATTTTACGCTCTTGATACCATAGATGTTTTCTGTACATATTAACTTTCTCATGGTATTTATGTTATTTGTTGTCCATAGCTTCCTTTATGCTATTAATTGATTGTCAACTGATCAGTGTTTGCATTTCAGGTTCTAATAGGAAGCCCGGGCAGTGCATATAGTTTTTGATGACTAATGACATGATGGAATTATCTTGTCCTACTGCTGATTTGTTTTATTGGTTCTAATTCCAACATTATTTGTTTCTTTAGCTTTGCTTTGTTCATTTACTTTTCTGCAAGATAGATATTAGACTATTCATATCATTCTTCAGTTACCTCCTATAGCCATAGCGAGTCGAATGGTGAGGGATTGAGTGTGAATGTATAGTTTGATACTAGTTTATTTACTTTTGCAAGTTAGTGATTAGATTACTCATAACATTCTCGGTTACCTCCTATAGCCAGAGCGAGTCGAATGGTGAGGGATTGTAGGATGAATGTGTAGTTTAATCTTAGAACACATATTTCACTAAAATTATAAAAATTGTATTCCAAGGAAATATCTGGAATTGATTTTTTTAGTTATTTGGGAATTCTAGATCCACTATTTAATTCCAAATTTAATGAAATATGTGTTTTAGTTTTATTTTATGCAATTTAGATATCAAATTACTCAATTTGTGTATGATTACCTCCTATAGCCAGAGCGAGTTGAATGGTGAGGGATCAAAAATGAATTGATGTGATATGACTTAGTTTACTTTGCTTACAGTTTTTAAATTGCTTTGAGTTCAGTCTTTTCTTTTCTTTATACAACAGCAAGGATACTGGGTTTCATAGTCACTAGTTCACTATTTTGTTCATTAGAATCTAGGCACCTCTTGATTTCATCATTGTAAGTTTGAACACCTTTGGAACACTTTGAAGTTTGGAAATTATTTTAAAGGCCATCATTACCTTGAATAGTTTTGTCCATACTTGATTACTAGAATCACCATCTCACATTAGGGAATCAACAAGAAGATAAATCCAAAAACAAATCAAAAAAACTAAAAACGACAAAGAAATAAGAAAATGGTTATCTTGCATAGATAGTGCACTTCACTTCAACAGTTTACGACTCCCGAATTGACAATTTATGTAGCAATTTAGGACACACTAAATTGACCAAACACTTCCCTATCAAAAAGTTGAGGTATGACTATTCTTATGTTGATGTGTTTGAATCTAAGCAAGGAATAGAAGTGACTATATCTTTATCCTCAATAAGTAGCAAAGACATGGTAACCCACATGGTGAATAAATACTTCCTGAAAGATTGAGACCTTGCACATAAAGATAAGACCTAAAAATAGAAGTTGGATTTCTACCATTGTGTCACCAAGTGTTGCTGCTGCGACAAACACCCTCCAAAATTTTGCTTACACTTGAATTTTGGAGCCAACTTATGATCCTATGATCTATTGTTCCTTAATTTGTCGTAGTCACTTCATGGTCGGTCGATGTTTCTTAACTGTCAGAGTCACTTTCTTACATATGCCTAACCTTCGATGCACTCATAAGTGCTTTTCTTACAAGCAAACCTAGTATTTCATGTGTATATTAGAGAGGCCAACCCTGCGCAATCCCCACTGATAGTCACTGTGCAAAGGCAGGAAACCAACATTATGAAGTTCTCTGTCATTAATGACTGTGTAGTCCCAAGAGGAATTACTTGTGTAGTCTCTAAGGATAGTAGTTACACAATTCTTGGAGATAGAGATTGCGCAGTCCTCATTGATAGTTAGTGCACAATCGCAAGATTGACAATTCCATCACTATCGGTTGCAATCATATCATCTCTCAGGTGAGTTTTCTCAACTACCTCTTTTTTGTGCTTTGGTTTTCATTAGTGTCCCTTTCACTTTTGCAACTATTGTTTTCAATTTATTTCACTTCTAAAAGTGGCAATTTTGTGTCCTCTTCTCTATAGCATGTGTAACTTTCACTTTCTTTAGCTTTTGCAAGTGTTCCTTTTATGTTTTTCTTATTGTCATAAGTGTCATCTTTTGGTTGGAGAAGTGTCATATATACTCAAATGGACTCATTTGTACATTCTTTAAGGAAATTTTGATGCATTCTCCTACACCACTATGACTTATCCATCATAAATATGTGCATTAAACACATTCCCAAAGTCTTCAACAATGTTTCACTAGTGTCTTCACTTGCATCGCATGTTGTAAATGCAGAGCTATGGTTCATTTCAAGAGACAACTTTGGTACCAATGGGACCTACTTATCATATATACATGTATTACACTCATTCCCAAAGTTTTGTGCATTTTCAGCACTAGTGTTGTCATTGTCGTCACAAAGTGTATCCTAAGCACTTTGAGGTAAGTGTTGTTTTGTCATTGTTTCGATGAGGAAATGTTGATTATGGATGGTAGATTCTTTGTTTTTGAGTGGTTGATCATATATAAGTGTGTGGTCATGTTCAAGTCATGTTTTGGTCCCATATATTTTCTCTTTGGTCCCACACTTAGTGATTTTATGAAACTAACCCTTCTCCGGTAACCTCCTCCCAAA
>APFE031613181.1:56123-110820 GCA_000404065.3 Pinus taeda
TCCCACTTGGGACAATGAGCCTGTAGGCGAGGCATATGTCACCAAGAGACTGGATCATTTTTTAATGTATGAATAGTTGGTTTCTTTCTTAGGAGATGTGCAGACGAAGATTATCAGTAATTTCTTATTAGATCACAGACCTATTACACTTGTTTAGAAGAGGTCGATGGTGCGCCTGGGCATGCCATTTAAATTCAATAGAACCTGGCTAGATGATTCGGAGTTTAACACTCTAGTGAGGGATACATGGCGATGAGATGGGTATATTGGATCCTCCCCTATGGATCATATACTGGACAAACTGGAGACTCTCCACGGGGAAGTGAAAAACTGGCAGAAGAGGAAAAATCAGTCCATGAAAAAAGAGATTAAGGACATTCAATGTGAGCTGGACCTCCTCCTCCCATTGATGGCCATGAATAATCTTCCAGATGCTACCCATACACACATTTTGGATTTGGAATTAAAAAGGAAAAGACTCTTAGATTTTGAAGAAGCCACTTGGCACCTTAGGAGCCGGGCCATCTAGATTAAAGAGGGAGACATAAATACTAAATCTTTCCATCATTATGCAAACCATAGGCATAATGAAAATTCTATATGGGGGATTCATGATGCTGAGGGAAACCATATCCAGTCATAGGAGGAAATCTCCAAAGCTGCGACCTCACATTTCAAAGTGGCATATGAGCGCAACGAAAACATTGTTGCCGAAGATCTCATATGGGGGATTGAGCACTACCCAACTCTGTTTGACCAAGAATCAAATGATGCACTGTACAGAAGCATCACTGAGGAGGAATTACTCAGTGTCCTTAAATCATTCAATGGCGATAAAAGCCTGGGGTCGGATGGGTGGATTGTGGAGTTGTTCACGCATTTCTTTGATATTTTCAAAAATTAACTTCTAAAAATGGTGGAAGAGTCCAGACTCACTGGGAATGTACACCATCGCATTAAGTCTACTTATATTGCCCTTATCTCAAAGCGCTATCCTCCTACCTGTTTTGAGGACTACAAGCCAATTTCGTTGTGCAACCTTATCTACAAAGTTATCTCAAAAACCATTGTTGGGCATTTACGAAGTACTCTTTTGTGCCATATATCTCCTGAGAAACATAGGTTTCTACAGTGCAGACAAATACATGACGTTGTTGCAAATGCACAAGAATGCATGCATTCGATTCATACAAAAAACCTCAATGCTGCCATCCTGCAAGTTGATCTGAAGAAGGCTTTCGACTGCCTAGATTGGGGTTACCTCAGGTTGGTCCTATTCAAAATAGGCTTACATCTCAAATGTGTGGAATGGATTATGGCGTGCGTGATTAATGTTGATTATTCTGTAATTATTAACGGACACCCTACAAAATTCTTCTGGCCTAGGCGTGGACTGAGACAGGGTTTCTCTTTATCGGCGTTGTTATTTATCCTGGCTATGGACGGCTTGAGCCTGCACATTTCAAAAGCGGTGGAACGAGACCATTTCCAGGCTCTACAAATGGGCAGCAACATCAACATATCACATGGCTTCTTTGTCGATGATGTGCTCATCATGGGTATGTTGATCGTTTTGCATGGTTGTGCCTTTTTCATATTTTTAGGAAATTTGCTAATGCTACTGGTCTGTATATGAATTCACACAAATCTATTATTTATCATGGAAATTGTGATTTGGACATCATTGCATATATAAAAAATCTATTTTGAATTGAAGCCAATTTGATGGGTCATGGTATGAAGTACTTGGGATACCATATCAAACCCTGTAAATATAGGAATGCCAATTGGCTATGGCTTGTAGATAGATAATTTAAGAAGATTTATGGGTCGGAATATAGAAGTCTGTCCTTGGGGGTCAGTGTCATCCTTTCACAAGAATTCCTTAATCAACTAGGGGTATACTGGGCCCATCTTTACCATATTCCTACTGCCATCATTCACTCTCTCAACCGTGTTATGGCTAATTTTATTTGGGGTGGTAGTCATAAGCATAAGAAATTTCACTTGTCTAAGATGTCCAAGATCACTCTGCCAAAGGTCATGGGGGGATGGGGAATTCTAGACCTCCGTAATTTTGGATGGGCATTATTAATCAAGTCTCTATGGAGAGGTATTTTTGGGACGGGAGCATGGAGTCTAGTCATCAGACAAAAATACTTAAAGAATTGTGATTTCATATACTAGTTCCGAAGGGGTTCCATTGGGGTTACAAATGGATCGGCTATCTAGATCAGCTTCCAAAAAGTCACTAAGATCTTCCTAAAACACCTGGCTTGGAACATTGGATCGGGCCACAACATTCTCATTAGCATCGACCACATTCCGGGTGCTGGCAATGAGGATATGATCCCGGAGTAGCTTATAAGTAATCTAAATAGAAGAGGCATATACTTCTAGTGTCAAGCCATTTCACTATGGAGGGGTCCATACCTAGTTTGGAAGAGCGCATAGGAATTGGGTCTATCTGGACATTGGGACCTAGAATGGGATCGCATTGTAACCAGGATGAAACAACTCGGGATATGTTGTGCTGGAAATCATGATAAGTTAATCTGGTCAGGGAAGATGAAGAATGATAACATTAAAGCTGTAGATATATACCTTTCTCTCTGTTCCGTGGATGCACAACTGAGTGAGAAACATGTTTTATTTGCCTTTTGGAAACTAACATCCCAAACAAAATCATCCTCTTTACTTGGTTGTTTTTCCATAATAAAAATCTTACTTGGGAAAACTTGCAAAAGCAACAATGGCAAGGACTTGACATCTGTCCTATCTGCAAAGAGGAATCGGAAAATAACAATCATATTTTCCTCACATCTCAACATACAATTCAGGTATGGAAAAGACTTTCTTCATATATTGGTTTTACGTATAATCAACATGAATGCATTGTGGATTGTTTACGGTGGTGGAGCTCTCAAAATCTATCTGGAGAATCATTCCACCTATCCTATTTTGGGAAATTTGGAAGTGGAGAAACATCTGCATCTTTCATAATTGCACTGGAAATTTCTATAAGATAATTGAAAATGTTTTAATCAGCCACATACTGCATACATCAAATGAAATATGCTCCAAAGCACCTCGTCATAAGAGGACTGAACTTCAGATGGAATACCCTGTGGGTTTTTTTGATGGTGCTACTCAACGACACACATGTGGTTGCGGTTTTTGGCGTGCCATCTCAGAGGCACTGACATACAGAACATACTGGCATGGAGGTAGTGGTACTAACACAAAGGCTGGAGCAATGGCCTTATGGGGCCTCTTATGGTTCACTAATTTCCTTGATATCCCTCTCATACATATCCATGGGGATTCAAAAATTATAATTGATCAAATAATGGGCAATGCAAACATTACAAACCCATTATTACATGGCTGGCTGAGGAGAATTGAACTACTATGGAAACAACACAGCAACTCCACTATCAGGAATGTTGGTAGAGAACAGAATATGGATGCAGATGAACTATCGAAGAGGGGATTAAATGGTAACATTGGAAAAATGCACTTAGAAATTATCCTAAATCAGAAAGTCATAGATATAGGAGACTTCCCATTCCCTCACTAAGTTTCTTCATCCCCTCTTTTTTTTTGTATAATTTTTTGTAACTCTACTAGTCTTATAACTGTTTTTGCTTTCAATCATCTGGAGTGATGGACATGTTGTTATTTCAACACTGTACAGTCGGCTAGAAGAAGCAGATGACATGCTGAATGCATACTATTTTCTTATTTGGTTCTGAATTGCATACAACTATGTCATGTAAGTTTATAATTCTGGATATGTACGTGGTCTATGGACTGTTATTTCTCTTTTTATGTTTTTTATTTGGCAATACTTGGATGGAATGTTGAAATGGCATCTCCAGATGGAATTTTTATGATGTGGAACATTTGAATGGCATTGTAATCTCCTAATTTTTGAACTATTAATACATAATCATGCTTTTTTTCGTACTGAAAAAAAAAAAAAAAGCACGCCATTGATTTAGTAGTTTGAAACAATTATATCTTAAAGAATTCAAGTGGAAGTAAAACTTAATATGGATAGTTGTCTAGTTAGTTTGAGCATTGTTTGATCTAGAGAAAGATCCCTAATTAATTATTAAAGACATGAGAAGGGCCTGCTATGGATGTTATGCAACTTTGTGGAGTCCAATAATTGACATGGATGTTATGCAACTCCGTGGAGTCCAATAATTGACTTCTGGAGATCTATGATTTGGAAGAGAGTGGAACTCGAGAATTCAACTCAGAAGCTACGCCTTTACAAAGGTTATGAGATAGCTTGATGGAGCTCAGTGTATAATATTTTGATTAGAGATGGCGATGAATAGTTTACCAAACAAGAGATAAAAAACGAGAATGAGTTAAGGTAGGGTGTTGGAGATATTAGCTCCTACTTGTCTTATGCTTAATACAAATTATTCCTCTGGTTAGAAGATTTTTAAATAACTCTTAAACTAGTGTATGGTTGAGATATTATCTCAACGAGCCCACTAAAATAGTCAATGTATCTTAATCTGAATTTCATTATAAATACATAATATAGTATGTGACAATAATATAAAAAAAAAAATGTATGTACAAATTTTTTATCTCTTTTAATATTTTTAAGCATTTTTTATATTAAAATTTAAAGCTTGTAAAAGAAAAAACACTTTATTCGATTTATTTTTTAATAAAAACTTAAAATAATAATATTAAACACATGAGCTATTTTTTTAATTTTATATAGAATTAAACAAGATTAATATATTTCTTATAGAGTAGTCTCTAATATTATTTTTTGAAAAGTTTTCCTACCTAATTTGTCTGATAATTGTAGTAAGGATTCATTGAAATTACAAGTTTGACCGATTGAACTTCTTCACAATTTAAAGTGCTCAAGAAATTTTTTAGAATGTTAAATTCATATACGTAATTAGAAAATCAATTTAAACAACACAAATCAAGATTTGACCATAATTTTTTCACCAAATTCAAATTCAAATTCACAATTGAAATTTCAAAAATTTACACTTAAAAATTATCATTTTTAATTTACTTTATAAAATTTATTATCCATTTTAATCATTAAAAATAGCAGAAACGACACACATCCGACGTCAACATTCCAAAAACAATACGAAGAATGGACATCATTTTCCAAAAATTAAAAAAATAAATTGTGCTCATAGATATCCACATACATCACCGCCGCTAAAATCTACTTAACATGGTTTGCCTCGTAATTATCTATGTTGTTAGTTTATTAAATCGTATTCATTTGACTCTAGGTTATTAGTTTATTACATTGTATTCATTTGACTCATAACAAAGAGTCTCATTTAGGAAAAATCATCGTCACCCTTCTGGAGGAACTTTTGAGATAAAATTACCATTATGATCGAATAAAGGTATAGATTTTGATCCAATAGGATATAATCATTTCATGGAAAAATATTATTTCATTTAAATGTTATATTTTGCCATTTCTTTTTTTCCAAAGTTACTTTGTCCTTTTTTTCTTTTCTTTTAATGAGTGCAAACCAATTTAAATTAAATAAAAAGTTGAAATAAATATATAAAAAAATATTATTAAAAAATACATATTATAATATTATGTAAAAGTTACATTATTTTGAAATTTTTAAGATAATAATAATATATATAAAAATTAAATTATCTCTGAGAGAAATTATTTTAATTCAATTGTCAAACCATCACCAGTTGTTATTAGCTAATGCAAGTTAACTCATCATTATTATTTAAGAGAAACCAAGCCACTTAGAATTATTCAGTAGTCTCGATAGTTCGTCATGGGGTAGGTTTCCACTTATGCTAGAGCCTCTGGATCTTGAACCATATTATTGAGAGAAACCAAACCACTTAGAATTATCTAGTTGTCCCAATAGTCCCTCACGGGGTAGCTTTCACTTATGTTAGAGCCTTTAGATCTTGAATTATTAACCTATTTCCTTACATCCAAAAAACAAACTCTCGAACATAAACACTTTTAAACTACTCCAAACTATATAATAAAAAATATTATAATATTATAATTAAATTATTAAATTTATATTACATTATAAAATAAATATTGAACCTATCTAACACTGAAACATCAATTGAATATAATATATATATATACTATATACTATATATTCATTTTCATAACCAAGTTTATTGAAACAATTTTAATGGTTTTTAAAAAGGGGGCCCCCCCCGCCTGGGGCTTTGGATTGACAGTGAATGGGTGTACTGCTTAACGGCAATCCTTGTTGATTAAGATCACTGTTCACATCCCGGTGAGTGCTTATCTGCTACCAAAAAAAAACACTTTGATGTTTAAATAAATTCATCCCTTTTTTCATTTCTATATTAAAAAACAAAAATTATATGATTGAATAATTGTGTTTATTATATAATACATTATTATGAATAAGGAAAAATTTAGATAAATGATATACATAATCACAATTTGGTATAAATAAAAAAACCTGATGTATCTATTATTTGTTTTACATATTTTTAATAAAAAAAAAAAAAAAAAAAATTAGTTTTTTTTTCATATTAAATTCCATTAAATAAAAAAAGCAAGTTATATCATGAAGCTAAAAATTCTAAGTTCAGTGTCACACTCCAAAAATTTTCGTGGGTTTTTCTTGTTCCCTTTTTCCTACAAACATCAACTTACTCTATAAAGTTATCATTTACAATAGAGGATAAGGCCATATCCTCATTTTTTAGAGAGAGCTTTGTCACTACCGAATTAATAGAGCACAAAATTTCTTTATCACTATCTGAATTTTTGGATTCATGGCTACACTTATGCTTACTGATTACATGCATGTTTATTGCTTATGCTTTTTCATTATCCTTTGTTGGAATATTCTCCTTTGCTGAAGGATGATGCAGATCCGAAGGGACCTGCACTACATCTTGAGAAGCCTAGGTGTCAGGGGTTGACTTCTTCTACTAAGAATAGCCCTTATTTTGGCTTTTCAAGTTATCGAAACTCACTATTTCCTTCTGATCTTTCCATCCACGATAGATTTTTCTCGGCTCCTGGGAGGTAAACGTCCCTTTTGAGGAAGGGCGTGCATTTGAAGATGCTCGGGTTGCTAACAAATTCTAGAACTAAAAGCAATGTTTTCATAATCCAAAGGTTGAGGATATTCTTTACCAACCCAATTGAGAATGCTTTTATCAGGTAATCCTTCACTTAAATCCAGTTCAACACATATACGAACGAACGTGGACGAACCCATTAACCAATATTTCACTATCTAATTTGCTGGAACATCCAATTAGTTTCCAATATCTTTGAGGAAGTTAGGATGAATCCACTAGAGGGGTAATCCTTGGAGCCTTACCTTACCCATATCAGTGCAGCTAATGACTTCATGGAAATACTGTTAAAATCCAGAAACCATGGATTAATTGAAAGACCTGCGTGACCCTAGAACCAGGACCATTGGTCAAAACCCTCTGCTGGTCTTTAGGATCCTTGAAGACCACCACAAAATAACAAATCTAAATTATGGGTCCAGTTTTGATTAACCCAAGCCCATAGGGTAGAATCCGAGGGATAAAATTTATTTTACCGACACCTTCCTTCTTTTCGTTTATATTATGTTATCTTAATTCTAGTAAAAAGCTCATTCATGTCAAGTGTTGAGGTGTCCGATTAATTTTCCTCCACAAAATCTTGGCCTAAGAGATCCTTGGGAATCTGAGAGCTAGAACTTGGCTTAAGGACATCTTTGAATGACAAGGGTTTTGATGCCAAAGATTCCCCACCTCCTCTGGCATTTCCATCAGGCGTGTAGTGAATAAAATAGAGGCATCTTTCTTGATGCCATAATCTCTGAGTTCATTTGTCGACTTTAGTTTCTTCCCTTTGAAAAAGAGCTTTCTTGCCCCCGTACGTATTCCCATAAGCTTTTGAATGTTGTCTTCAAGCGATGAAATTGCATCCCCTTCATTGACCTTAAAACATAGGGACTTTCCAAACAAATATTTCACAGAAATTAGAAATTTTTGGATACCACAAACTCCTAAACCAATTTATAATGGGTTGGAATTTGGATCTTGAGACACACAATCCATCTCAAGTGTTGTCGCTCACTACAAAATTTGTTTTCAGCTGACCAAAGTACAAAAGAACAAAAAAGTGTGCATCCATATTCAAAGCCATAGAAGCCCTCAAAGCTAAATCAAACCCCTTCCATTGGATAGTGCTCTGAATTATCTTTCCAACGGTATATGAAATTCCTCAAATGGACTCCAAAATCAAAAGTTAGAGAAGATTCAAGTTGCCATGTTGAAAACCAGAAAACAAGGAGAAAATGCTTAAGGGTAAAATCTCGGGTCCCAGCATATCAGCGATCAGAAGTCCCAAGGTGCAACGCAACAACAAAAGTATTTCGCCGATATGTGATTAGTGATCTCGCAAATCGGAGATCCTGCATATCAGAGGTCCAAGGCATCGGAGCATCAAGAGATCAGCACATCACAATCGATGATCAAACATGTGACACCCTTTCAAAGTAATTGCGATATCGCATAAAGTTATGATTGTGATTAAATTCACCGGATTTGAGCCTCTAGCATTAAAGCGTTAGGAATGCCTTGAAACATTTAACAAAGGAAATTAGTCACAAGACAAGAAGAGGGTTGACCTTTTGTCTCTCCTCAAGGGGACCATGTGGCTGAACATCATTGGATCCGATAAGTGAAACATGGCTACACATGGTTGGTTCCGATAAGGGACACGGGGCAGCTAATCTTAGCGTGACGTGGCAGTACAACAGACACATGGCATGCAGATTTAGCATTTTGAGGGTCATAAGGGGCCAAAATAGGGCGACATGTGTCACCACTCACAAGGTGACACGTGGCAGAGGATGATGTCACATCGACAATTGTCGCAACTCCATAGTAAAACCTCTGATTGTGATCTACCAATAAAGGAGCTCTGATACAGGCGCTGGCCCATGGCCACATAAAGAGCTAAGGAATCAAGGGCTAAGTGTAGAAGGTGATCGACAATCGACGATCGGTGAAACTTGATATCACATCACTCTAGGTTAAGTCCCCGATCTGAAAATGCCGACCAAGGAGCTCCGTTATGTGGGCTAGCGCACGGTCAAGGACTTCACGAACCAGGGGCCGAGAATAGTTTACAAAGGAACAATAGCCCCAATAGGATTCTAAAGGTTTTAACACCTTAAGGCTAAGCTCCTTGTCATGGCCCCCGACCATATGATGAGAACTACAATTAGGTGCTAAATCAAAGGGGGCCAAGGGACATCAAAGATCTCTGTTTTGTAATGTTTTAATACTAAAAGTCCTGATGCAGTGATGTTCTGATATTATGGTACAGAGCTTTGAAGGCGTATGGGTCAGCAGTGGAGGCATTGAATGAAGGCATGGAGCAGTGGGAAATTGAAATGGGCTGATCTTATGGGAGCCTCTGTAATAATAAACCTAGGACAACAATAGCCACAGGAATGAATTTGACTGCTTCGCTTGCATGACTTCGGAGAGTAAATGGAGATACGAGACTCAGAAAGACATAATGGATCAACGTGGAGATCCACTCACTCATACTATGAAGGACTGCCACGACAATCTATGCTTCTGCTTTGTGACAAGCAAACACAGTTGATTGCTACCAACTCTAGAGAGTGGTGAAGTCAGGAAGTTAAAGTAAAAGCGACAGGAACTAGCCAAGCAGCAGGAGAAACACAACAAGGTAAAGACGTGGCCCGATCAAGGGCAATCTAAGATTTGGCATAGAGATACTTCATCATCTTTTCGTTTTCCTTTTTCTATTATTTTGTACTTTCTGTGTATTTTAAAGAAAGGAATCAAATCCTTGGGAATCATTTTGGGTAGGAGGATATTGCATGCTGAGACAACTAGTTAATAAGACAACATGCCCTTAGCTGATATATTTTATAACTATTAATTCAAAGCTACCCTTCTCCTTATAAATAGAGGGAAGAAACACTTAATACAGGTTCCAGAATTCTACACCCGAGAGGTTGATCCAGATTTAAATAGGAATGCAACAAATTACAGAAATAACAATAAATACAGAGATGCAGCAGAAATAATACTTCATTTCATTAATGTAAAATACTAAAATATGCTTACAAACAGAAATGGAAATAAACCAGCTAGGGCGATGGTAGCTTATCTCTAAGAAGAGATGTGGCAGCTACATGCCTCTGAACTGTGTTACAATGAGGCTCGAAGGCATATTTATTGTTGAGAAACAATGGAAAACCCTAAACATCCAAAAACCTAACCCTAGGAGATGAAACGCCAAACTATGGACCCTGTTTGGGTAAATTGGTACATCAACTTCTCGGGTTCGTAACTTTGGCATACGATCTTCGTTTGACACGCACAATACCTCGTTAGAAAGATCTATCTGAGGACTACAACTTTTGAGTGAGTAACCAAAACCCATGTTGCTACCGATTTTCCCAAAAAACTTCATTTAGGGCCTCAAAACGGCTCTGGAAGTTGAGGACACGAAAAAACTGCCAAAAATAGTAAATTGTGCTACAATTAAGGAAACTGAAAAACTGAAAGAGACAGTTGTGGGGGTCCAAGTGGGATAAGCGGGTGGCCACCAACATCCACTTGGATCATTCCTCCCCCCTTAGGAAGCAATGATCCCCATTGCGTTGAGTTCCTCCATGAAATGAGGAAACTTCTGTTGAGCTTGGTCCCTGGTGAGTTGTTCTGCAATCTCTAATGTGTCTAGTAATGGTGGGAAGCATGGTCGAGGGCGGTCCATATTGAACAATCGGTGCAAGCGAAGGAATGGGGGAATGTTGTGCTCCAAAGAATTATTTCCCATAGCCTTGGTAATGGTGTAAGGACCATATCGGAGTGGTCTGAGATTCTGATGGGCTCTGGTAAGGCATTATTTCTGCAAATGCAACCAAAATTTTTCATCCACCTGAAACTTGTGTGGTACCTAATGCTGATCATTTCGCTGCTTATACTTGGCATTTTCCAAAATGGAGTGTTGATAGATTGGCCCGTTGGGTAGAGGTGTTTCGGAAGTCAGATCGGAAGAATTCTTGACCTGACAGTGCAACGATACCCCTATGGGTGAGGAGAAGATGTCCCCGTCTTCTTTCATGACCGTATCGACCTACTTCTGCTGCGTGGAGGAACCCTTCTCGGGGGCCATGGATGTGACTACGATATTCCCCTTACTTTGAGGGTGAACCAGACATAAAATATATTTCCTAGTCTGGGAGATGATCTTACTGCCTTTCTTAGCAGAAACCAAAGAAGTGGCAGTAGGTGGGGCTACCTCTGGTATCATGTATAATGTATTACACAAAGAAAGAATAACAGCATGAGGCCTTGACTCATACACAGCATGTCGCCTCCACAAGTATGGTTGGCCTAATAATACATCACAAACATCAAGCGGTGCAACATCACACAATACCTCATTGGTGAAGGGCTTGATGCTATAGGGAAGGTGGCACTGCTGGCGGACTCATAGATCTCGTCCTCGGTGAAGCCACCCAATGTTGTACGGTTATAGGTGTGGTATGGTTGGTAGTCCCAACCGCTTCACGATCTCTACCGAAATGAGGTTCTTTTGGCTCCCACTGTCAACAATGAATTGCAGCGACGAACCCTTCACCCACATCTGTGAGTGGAAAAGACGCTCCCCCTCCTCTGGATCTTCGGGCTCATTCTTCTGGACCTTGGCAGTGGCAACAGTGGCGCTGGGCTCCACATCAATAATTTGATTTCCTTTTTCATTCCCCTTGTCGGGTTCTGACTCAGGGTCAGAACATGCATTTGATTTTGAAGCCTTCAACTCGGCCACCAACGACTGCTTGGTCTGACACTCACTTGTGTTGTGAGTGGGGCTCCTATGGAACTCACACTACTTTCATGTGTCCTTCTTTGACTTCGTGGTGTTGTTCTTTTCTTGTGGCTTCGATGGGTTGTCTTGGGTCACCCCGCCTTGGCTTTGTCCTTTGTTCTTTGGATTCGCAGATCCAAAGTCTCGTTTCTTTTGTTTAAACTTCTACTCGATCTTGACAGCATATCGGTATGTTGTGCCAAGTGAGGAGACGTTCAAGAACTCCATCTCATCTTGGATGTACATGCGTAGGCAGCTGCAGTATTTGAGTACCAAATGCAGCTCAGAATCCTTGATACCCAACTTTGTGCGAAGGGTATGAAAAAATTTGTGAACTCCGGCACATCTTGGTCCCTTCCCTGCTGCAGCGTGGTCCACTTTATGTATTTATCCTCATAGCTTTTGACAAGGTAGTACTGCTCCTTGATGGCATCCCAGAATGAATTCCAAGTGGGTGCAACTGAAAACAGTGAGCGCGTACTTTCATCCTTCTACTCGCAGTAGGTTTCCCACAAGTCCTTGATGTGGGGGGCTGCTTTGAGAAGTGCAAAAATGATCTTTTATTGGCTGGAAAAATCATGAACAAAAAAATAACCATCTAGCAGATTTAACCATTTATCTACGACATCTGCGTCTACCTGACCCTCGAATATGGGGATTTCAAAGTTAACTTGTACCTTAAAGGGTGTGGCGTTTCCAGAGTAGCTGTTGGAAGTAGATGCATCGCCCCTGGGTAGCCACTGAAAGATTTGGGAAAAGTTTTCCATCATCGCGTTCCTTTATTGCTCGAGGGCTTCTTCGAGCAAGATTTTGATAGGATCTTCTACCCCCTCGTCTTTCTTGTCTTCTGCCATGGGAAGCCGTCGGGATTTGCAAGGCTAGTCTTGCAAAGGTTCGACCAATTCAAGCCCTAACTCCTTATATCTCAACCTCGTTGGGGACATGCAAAGAAAAATAGAGAAAGAGCAGACCGCTCTGATACCACTGATCCAGATTTAAATAGGAACACAACAAATTATAGAAATAACCATAAATATAGAGATGTAGCAGAAATAATACTTAATTTCATTAATGTAAAATACTGGAATATGCTTACAAACAGAAATGGAAATAAACCATCTAGGGCAATGGTATCTTATCTCTGGGAAGAGATGTGGCGGCTACATGCCTCGGAACTGTGTTACAATGAGGCTCGAAGGCCTATTTATTGTCAAGAAATAATGGAAAACCCTAAACATCCAAAACCGTAACCCTAGGAGATGAAACGCCAAACTGTGGGCCCCGTTTGGGTAAATTGGCACATCAACTTCCCGGGGTCGTAATTTTGGAATACGATCTTCATTTGACGCACACAATACCTCATTAGAAAGATCTATCCGAGGACTACAACTTGCCTATGACGGAGGCTACTCTCGGTTTTCCCCAAAAACGTCGTTTAGGGCCTCAAAACGGCTCCAGAAGTTTAGGACCCGAAAAACTGCCAAAAATAGTAAATTGTGCTACAATTAAGGAAACTGAAAAACTGAAAGAGACAATTGTGGGGGTCCAGGTGGGATAGGCGGGTGGTCACCAACATCCACCTAGATCAAAGATCTAAGTTTTGTGATTCCACTTTTGGTTCTACTTTCCTGTTCATGAGGAACTTGAGCGATATCTTACTAAATGTAATGACTGGTGATTTGGACTGGAAGATTAATGAAACTATTCTATTGATTCCTATCATAGTAATGTGCAATATGTTTTCTCCTTTGTTTATCACTTCATTTATGTTTTTCTCCCTTTGAAATAGTGTAATGAAGCTGCGGGTTTCACCCTTGTTCATGGTTGTATATTTGTTGCTAAGTAGTAAGAATACCTATGTTAGCTACATATTTACTTATGTACCTGTAATGTGCACAGATTTACTTAATGTTATTTGGTGATAAATGTATCCATGATTAGCGCTCCATTGTTTCTGCCGTTCCACCTCTTCAATCTTCCATACTTCTACCAAAACATTGTTGCTTAGGATTATGTTTTGTTTACATTCCTATGCATCGATTTCCCTCCTTTCTTTCCTCCTCTTCATGTTACTACAATGCCAATATTAATGTTTCCTGTTGTTGTGAATCAGCCACCAGAATCAGTCATTTCTCTTTGAGATGAACTGGATCTACCCCATGTGCATTTAGATCCCTATATGTGTTATGGGCAAATTTAGTGTCTTTTCGAACGACTAACCCCTAGACCTAGTAGCAAGTCTAGAACAACAGTTAAAGTAATTCCATTGCTTTTCCTATAGCTAACAGATAAAAGAAAGAGGAGCAAAAGTACTAACCTGTATCTCTTGCTCGATTCCTCTTCCCTTTGACCGCTTTCGCCACTCCCTTCCATACTTAACTCACTTGAAAGGTACCTGCACACAAGCCGAGACAAAAAACCATCAAAGCATACATATCGATCTGTTAATTAAACATATTATAGAATCGAAAGTACAATATACATCACATAACACATGAATGGGAAAAAGCATAGAACTCTTTATTCATAGAAGGAAAGATTACAACCCATGTAGATGCATGTTCGATTCAGTGTCATCCTCCCAGCTTCAAACCCTTCTCTCCTCATGGAACAACAATTTGACATGATAACATTACTCTCTCTACTAATCTCATCCAAGCAGTTTTTCCTTAGCTTAAGAAGACTCAACCTCAGACCAACCTTGAATGCCTGGTCCTTTTATAGCTGAACAGAGGAGGTTAGGCCATTAATGGCTCTCATGAATGCTTTGCCATATTTAGGAAGTGGTTCCATGGAGGAAGGGATAATGGATTAAGTTCATTCATCTCCTTCCTCATCCAAAAGTGAGTCCAATCCTTCTAGAAACCACTAGAATCATCCATTGGATGAGGAATCCAATGGATTCATTTGAAAAATTCGATGGATCTCACTCATCGCAGGTGTAGCAAAGGTTAGGTGCAATGCATAGCACCTAGACAGTGTAGTGCCTGCCATTCATTGCAGCCAGATAGAAGGCCACCTGCGATGATCTCCTTAGGGACATTTTTTGGATGAATGGTGTCATGAAACTCTTGGAAAGCAAGCATCATGTAGGTTAACTTCATTAGGGAATGAAACCAACTGAATTAGGGATTGATGGACCCTAATAATGCAGATCTAGAAGTTGGGGTTGATGTGCCCAAATTTTCCTGTAACAGATGCCCCCTAAAGCATGAAGTTGAAAATAACCATGTCGGGTGAGATGCTTTACCACTTGGAGAGAAGGTTTCGAAGTGGAAGGTGACCTGCATCAATTACAATACAAATATCATGATACTTTGATTTTTTCTCATAATTAGCTTAGGGAAGGCATACCCATGCTCAACTTTATAAACTTTCATTACATGTACATATATAGTCATCTACAGATGTAGACCCATGAATGGATGACCATGAATGTAAGGCCATTGTACATTTAATATAGTACTCTTGAATATATCGCAGCCCGGATGGATGAAACTAGATCCGGGGTCTTCAATATTGTCCAATATTTCACTCAAGTACAAGTCTAACCATGTGAATAGATGATCTGAAGTCGAACATGGAGAGACATCGTCTGATTACCAGCCAATGATGTAAGCTGTTAACAGACGTGAGAGGAATCACCGATAATGATAATGACCCTCAAGGTACTGCAGTACATTTCGCAAGGTGTTAATAAATGATTTGATGTCGAACACCATACGAAGTCTTTCGGTTAAAGGCCAGTTATGTCAACCTATCACCGGAAGCGAGAAACTTGACATTGATGTATGCAAGCTTCAAGGTACTGAAGGGGTGTTTCTAAGTCAACTTCTTGGATGATGTGCTGATGTCGACAAGAAGCGACTCATCACAAGAGGGCATTGATGTATCCTACATCAATGACACGAAACGAGGTAAATGATTTTGGAGATGAAACATCAACTGATGACACAAGGTTCAGGAATGGCGGGCATGAAAATGAAATTTTACTGTATTGTAAAGGATGAACTTTTGAACGGAATGACTTCTCTTGAACATATCGGCGACACTGAAGTGAATTGGTAGCATTGACCCAAAACAAAGTGATGGATGGTATGATAGACCAACGGTGTGATAACCATCAAGTTGAATGACCCAACCCACATAGTCACGGTGATGAGGTGAAAGTGTCATGTTCAAGAGCGACTTGCTGCCATAAAGTGTTCCCAGCTTTTTCCCATTTTCCCCAGTCATTTCTGACCAGCCCTCTTTATTTTTTATCAAGCTTGAGGAGGATAACATATGCTTTTTGTATAATTTCACCCTTCGGGCAAATCCATCGCTATTTGATGCTTTAACGAGTCTAGCGAAGGTGAAACTCGACCTTGTCTAGATGGACAAGTTTGTCGTTATTTGATGTTTTTAACGAGTTTAACGACAAAGATAACTTGGTCCTTTTCATGTTTAGATAGTCTGAAAAGGGACAAAAAGAGAACTCCAAAAGTTCTTTTTCGTACATTTGTCTCTCAAGCCCGAAAACGCATAAAACAATACAAGAGAGAACCTATTGATCATGTTTGACCAACGAGTACCTTTTTCGTAGTAATCTGTCTCAGCCTGAAGAAGGGGTAAAACTATACTGAGTAGATATCGATTATAATCCATTAACGAGCTAGAAACGACAAGTGCTCGACAATCTTTTCATATTTACAGAGTCTGAAAAGATGTTAAAGAGGACTCCATTTTGAGGAACGAGTGGTGTCTAGGAAAGCAACTGGTTTCGGTGATGTTGGAACTTCTCAAAACATGATGATTTATGTGAAGAGGCTTGTGCATTTACTAGCGGTGAATGTAGAGAATCTAAAAATCTATGAGCCTTCCATTCTAGATTAGGAAGAAGAAGAGAAGTTCCTAACTTCTATAGAGAATTTGGCACTTGGTGCTCAAGCATAGTTGATAGAGGATACAATTTTGGAGAAAATGTCTAGAACTAGTAGATAGGGGCAACATCACCTTTAGAAAATTGTCATCCAAGAGGATATTGGTGGCTACCCGCCTATTCCACTTGGACCCCCAACATCATTTCCTTTCAATTTCCTTAATTCTAGCACAACTTTCTATTTTTGGTAGCTTTTTCATTACTAAACTTTTGAATTTGTTTTGAGGTCCTAAACAACGTTTTCTTGGAAGACGACGAGACTAGAAAAATGCCAGAATACGTTTCACACATTGTTTATTACCTCCTCATGGAGATCTTTGAAACAAGGTATTATGATAGCCAAATGAAGATCATATGCCAAAGTTATGACCCCAGGAAGTTAGTGGTCCAATTTGCCCCAACGGGGCCCAAAACCGTTGGCACTTAATCTCCTAGGCTTAGGGTTTCTCACTTCTTCTTTATGGTTAAAAAACCTTCGAGCCTCATTGTAACACAATTCACAAGGCATGTAGCTGTCACATCTCTTCTCGAAGATAAACTACCATCGTCCGAGCTAGTTTGTTCTATTTTGCATGTAAACAATTTTCAGTACTTGTTATTAATTAATTAAATTTATGTTCTTTCATTGTATCTCTACGTTCTGTTTAAATTTGTATTTCATTTTGTTCCTTCATGAATTTAGATCAAATTGATTTGAAAGGACAACTTCCAGGCAAGGCTAAATGGTGCTCCCGAGAGAAGGGGGAGGAAAAATTTGTTGGCCTCATTTAATAAAATCTTTTAGGGACCAAAAGCCTCCTAAAATGAGAGTTGTCATCTGAATTGAATCATTATATATTTTTTCATCCATCTTAATGCTTTTGGAGTGGAAAAATGGAGGAATAATATCACAAAACCATTATTATTGGCGAGACCCAATTTGGAAAATTGAGGTCGGAAACCTTCCAAGAGAAATTTGAGGCATCACGGTGACATTATTTTGGGGTAAGACTTTTCAACATAAGTGCCACACCTTTTTATGTTACTCTTCACATAGAGACCTTTCCAACGACAAAAGAATCACTTGAATCAGATTCTGTATTCAAAATTTATGCCACTTGGAATTTGACCTTTTTATTTGGACTATCATAATTCGAGAGGATGTCGCATTAGCCCCCATTGCTCATGGAAAGGGAGCTAGCCACTTGATCACGATGATCATGACTCTAGAAGAGTCCATCTTGTAACTCTAGCTAAGGGTTGAGGGAGTCAAACTTAACCATTAGTATCGGGTTGTGTTATAACTGAGCCACTGGGAGGAAAAGAGATTCCATTATATTCGAGCGCATTTTGTTCCATAGATGAGTGAAGTAGCCAAGAGGGAAAGGGAGTGAGAAAACAGAGAGGATTCGTGTGCTATGGAAACCCATAGGCCACAAGCCTCACTACTTTGTACTTGCATTCCTTTTCGATTGAGAAAAAAAGACTAGAGCAACCTCATCTTCCAAGATATACCTTGTGTCACCTTATAGTTTGTGAGTTTTTATTTGGTTGTTCCGTATTTTTTGCATAATTATAATTTACATGCATATGCAATAAATAATTAATTTATAAATCCAAAAATCTAAAAAAAATAAAAACTCATAAAATAGATTTTAGATTTTATGCATAATTTTATTAAATTTATTGTAATCAACTATCTAATAAAATATCTTTACAAATCAGTGAAACAATTTTAAAACTTATAATTCATTGTCTCACACAATAAAAATGTTTTCCTCTTTTGTATCTCTACTAATTTAACACCTCATTATTTAAATAATAATTATTATTACTTATTATTCCTTCCTCTCTTGTATCTCTACTAGTTTAATACCTCATTATTTAAATAATAATAATTACTCATTATTTCCCTTTTCACAATGAAAAATGCTCCCACTTTTTCCCTTTTCCCAAAGTTTATTACTATTATTTTATATGTGAGTTCCATTCTTTTACTTTACTTACTAGCTAATCATTTATTTTCTTATTATTTTATGATTGTCTTCTCACAATTATTTTCTTAGTGTTATTTTATGATGGTTTAAATTTGGACTTTACTAACTCAAAATTAGTAATTTTTTATTATTAATATTTTTAACATCATGACAAGCAGAGTATACGGATTCCTCATTTATGATGGTCTTTTCACAATTATTTTCTTATTGTTGTTTTATCATTGTTTAAATTTGGATATTTCCTAACTCAAAATTAGTTATTTATTATTATTATTATTATTAACATTATGACAAGCAAAGTGTACAGATTCTTTATGAATAAAGTAAATGCATAGTCTAACGAGGCTGAGGAGTTGCCCAGAAGGTTATGGAAATTTCAGTGATATTTTGAAAAAATCTGACAAGGATTTTTGTAAATCCAAGTTATAGTTGTTAAACTTCAAAATTTTAGGTGTTCTAGAAATTTTTGATGGTGTTGAATCCATTTCCACCATCAAAAACACGATTCAAACGCTGCTTCTAAAAAAGTTTTTAAAATTTTTTTACCCGAATTTCGGCCACTTTTGACCGTCCAAGCAATTCTTCTGCGTCATTAAATGACTCTTAAAATAAAACATATAATTCGTTAGCAATAAAATAAAATTAACACTTTTACACCTTATTATAGATTATGTTAAATTATTATTTGATATTTAAATTTATATATTAAGTCAGGTGCGTTCGTTGGACATCTATTTAAATAGTGCAAAAATATGATATTCCATGATGTTATGATATGACTGACTTTGTCTGCACCAAAAGAGATATGATCAACTACTTATTTGTTTCTTAAAACTAACGACAATGTCACATCAATATACATTTTCAATTTGTGGCCACAAAGAATTCCGGCCAATATTTCTTGACGCCACTAACTCAGAGAAGAGATCTTTGACTGGGACTCCTCATTGATCCCAAAGGAAAGTACTGGTTGTTGCAGACTGGTTGTTGGAGATATAATCTGATAGGATTTATTATTATTATTTTTTCTTTTTTTATAGATAAATTTAATAAATTATTTGTAATAATTTAGTTGTTAAATTAATACTTAAATATGGAAGACTTGTTATGAACATATAGGAATGATTTATCAATGTTATTTAAAAAATATATAGAATAAAAAAAAAATTGAATTGTGAGCTCAAAATGTTAGTCTATTATTATGGGAAAAAATTTTATTTTATTTCAGGATAATTATAATGCCTTAATTTAATAATTATATTTTTTTGCTTTGAAAATTATGGAAATTTAGACCATCTTTCAAAAAAATTCAGTAGAGATTTTTTAGTCGGCAGAGACCCTTCCGGATCCATCCATTGAATGGGTAATGGTATGCGATCTCATGAATGGATACTGAATTGCCTTTGCAGAGTAAATGGGCAGCCATAAAGTTATATCTGCTATGATAATGGACTTCCTTATGGTTGGGAATCTGCTATGTTCTGCCTGTATTATTTCGGGAACTGAATATTCCACACCGAATTTTGAATGGGCTTATAATCCTCCGACTTTTTCAATTCTTTTTTGCCAATTCAGCGAATTTGGTAATGTCCTAAAGTCTTTCCCTAAGAAATGCATATTTAGAAATCAATTTTCAAAACTTATTCATGTAATGCATATTTAGGGAAAAAGTCGATTATCAAAGCTTTATAGGAACATATTTAGAAAACCCTCCCCGATAGGAACATATCTAGAAAACCCGTACATTATCGAATTTGCCCATTATCAATAGGCCAGAGTGAAATTGAAAAGAGGAATTTTTCCAAATTCACGGTTCCTTTCCATTTGCTTTCCCTCTGGGTTCGGTTTCTTTCCATTTCCTTTCCTTTCCTTTTGGATCTGCCGAAACCTGCAACTTCTGGATTTTCATATCATTCTCTGCAACAATATTTCTCATCTTCATCCTGTCTCATGGGACTTCTCATCCTCATGTGAAAGGAAAGGAATTGACTAAGTTGAAACTGGGTGAAGCAAATAACCACTTAAAATAATCCTAATTAACGATTCTTTAAAATCATCCTCATACGACTTGAAAGAAGGAAATTGACCAAATTGAAACTAGGTGAGGCAGATAAACATCAAAGATAACCCCAAAATTCAAAATGCTTTTACCAAAAAAATAAATGAACTGAACATATATATATATAAATTGAAAAGATATATATGTTTACCTTCATGTGTTTGATGCTGTAATGTCTACTTTGAAAGCATAATAACGATTCTTTAATGCAGAATAAATACTTAAAAGAATTGTAAAAAAAACTTGATGCCCAAGAAAACATACCTCCAGCCATTGATGCTACTCACACTCCACTTCCTTTATTTGTTTTCTGATGTGTTTACAGAGACAAGAGAATACCCGAATGATCAAGGACCAGCCAATCTGCTCGGTTATTTGTCTCTCAGCAAAACGCTCAACTGTAGTTGTGAACAATTACGCAGCACCCCACGGCACACCCTTACAGCGACAGATGTTGTAGATCGCCTCTACAATGTGAATCGATCCCCTCCTTGCATATTTAGGCAGCAATGATAGCGGGATGGGTCATCACTGTGTGCGTTTGAAAAACCCAAACATTGACTCGACCATTGCAGAGGAAGACCACATGTTGAGGAAGGGAAAAAACACTACAGTCACTTACACAAACGCATTGCACATCATATAATTAATCAAATCAAGAACCGATGGAAAAATGAGCTACAGGTTTGCAAACGCCACCTTCAGATTTAGAAAATTCACCCAAAAACTCTTCATCTGTGTGGCACTTCCAAGCTCTACTCACTCTTATTTGACGGTGTAAGGCTGAAGGGGATTGAGTCAGTGAGCTTGGGGACCAAACAGAAGTATTTATAGCCAAGCTTCCATCAAGCTTCTGTTGGCTATGTGTCAAGTATTCCACAGATCATGGTAGAGAACTAGAGAGGGAGTAATGGACCACTCCAGGAGCTCCCAACAAGAAATTAATTTAACTGCAGTTGATTTCCGTAATTTAAGGAAATAACTGCAGTTGGTTTCTAGAAATTACTGCAATTGGTTTCCAGAAATCGGCGGTCGTTGGGAGAGGCAGCTTAACATTCTCCCACTTGGTCCATGCTTCCAATCTTAATGTATCATCTTACAACCCATTAATAATCTGTATTAAGTAATAGATACATGAATCATGGCGATAAGTCCTCTAATGACGAGTATTATCTTCCATGTATTACTATGTATTTATTTCTATTATAATTTATGTGACAATAATTTCTTAATGAATAAACCCTATGTTTATTCTTGGTCCTACATAGATGAATTCTCTCAAATCAAATTAAGGTGCACATAAATATGAGAAAAACATCACAATAATTAAGAATTTCATTAAAATAACATTGTCCATACAATGAGAAACTACATAATGGAACCAAGTCCCATATTCATTACATGATCCTTGAATTTAAACGGTGGCATGCCCTTAGTCAAAGGATCAGCGATCATCAACTCCTCGCAAACATCAAGCTCTTCGGCTCAAGCAAGCATCCGACTATTTCTTCCAATCACTAAACTGGTTTTATGGAGTACATATCGCCATGTTTAGCATAAAATTTCATGAAAAGGAGACCATCGAAGCGGGATAAGTTATGGAAATAAACCATTAGAATATTCTATTTCTCCGCTACCCTTGCTGATGTGCTCAATGACCACTTTCTTTTCTTTAACACGTTCCCTTATAGCTAAATACTTAATGTCGACGTGTTTATTTTGACTCCCACTTTTGTTGTTTTTAGCCATAAAAACAACAGTTGAACTGTTGCAATACATTCTCAATGGCTTAGAGATAGAATCCATAATTCTAAGCCCATAAATGAAACTCTTAATCCATACACCATGTAAATTAGCCTCAAAACAGGAGACGAACTCAGCTTCCATAGTGGAAGTGGCAATCAAGGTCTGCTTGGCACTCTTCCATGATACAGCTCCACCAACCATCATAAAAATGTATCCTGATGTTCATTTGTGTGAATCAACACATCTAGCAAATTCAGAATCTGAGTAGCCAATTACTTCCAAATTGTACGTCCATCTATACATAAGCATGTAGTTTTTGGTTCCTTGAAGGTACCTCATTACTTTCTTTGCAGCTCTCCAGTGGTCTAAACTTAGATTGCTCTGATATCGTCCCAACATTCCCACGACAAATGCAATGTCAGGTCTTGTGTAGACCTAAGCATACATTAGGCTTCCGATAGCAAAAGCATATGGAATGTTCTTCATTTGTTCCCTTTCAAAGTCGTTCTTCGAGCATTGGTTCAAATTGAACCTATCACCCTTCACAATGGGAGCTACACTTGGTGAACAATCTTTCATCTGAAATCTCTCTAAAATTTTATTAATATAGGTTTCCTGAGACAGACCCAAGATGCCTCGAAATCTGTCTCAATGGATCTTAATGCTAATGACATAAGATGCGTCATCCATATCCTTCATATTGAAATTTTTAGAGAGGAATTGTTTCACCTCATGCATCAAACCCTTATCATTGGTTGCTAGCAAAATGTCATCCACATATAAAACAAGAAAACAAATTTTACTCCCACTAATTTTCAGGTATATACATTGATCCATAATATTTTCTACAAAACTGAAAGAAGAAATTACAATATGGAATTTCAAATACCATTGGCGGGATGCTTGTTTTAAACCGTATAATTATTTCTTGAGCTTGCAAACCAATTGCTCACCATCACTAGAGGGGAATCCTTTAGGTTATTTCATGTAAACCTCCTCCTCTCGATCTCCATTGAGAAATGTCATTTTCACATCCATTTGTTGCAACTCCAACTCAAAATGGGCTACTAATGCCATAATAATGTGCAAGGAATTTTTCTTAGATATAGGAGAGAAAGTCTCTGTGTAATCGATTCCTTCTTTCTGAGTGAATCCCTTAGCAATGAGTCTTGCCTTGTATCTGTCAATGTTGCCCAATGAGTCTTTCTTTGTCTTAAAGACCCATTTACATCAAATGGCTTTTGCACCATTAGGCAACTCAACAAGATCCCAAACTTTGTTACTCTTTATAGAATTCATCTCTTCCTTCATGGCATCGCACCATAATTCTGATTCTTTGCAACTCATGGCTTGTGAAAAGGACTCGGGATCGTTTTCGGCTCCAATGTTGTATTCAGATTCTTGTAGATACACAACATAATCATCAGGAATTGCTGATCTCTTTGGTCTAGTATATCTTCTTAATGTTGTACCATCATCTTCCTGAGAAGTATGTGGTTCAACTCGTTGTTCAAAAGTTCTTGGCAACTCTTGAACTACCTGATCTACTAGAATGTCGTCAGCAGCTTGTGGAACTTCAACAATTGGTTGTTCAACACCAATTTGTACTTGAGGGGTGTTGTGAACTATAACCAATCTATCACTTGAGGTGGAAGGTTGAGATTTTGAATGATCCTTCTCAGAAACTATGTTCCTAGTTTGATTGCTCCCACTGATCAAGTCATTTTCAAGAAACTTTGCATTTCTTGATTCCACAATCCTAGTGTTGTGAGATGGACAATAAAATATGTAACCTTTAGACCTTTCAGCATATCCAATGAAATACCCACTAATGGTCCTTGGGTCCAACTTCTTCTCTTGTGGATTATATATTCTCACTTCAGACGGGCATCCTCAAATGCACATATGTCGCAAACTCGGTTTCCAACCTTTGCATAACTCAAATGGCGTTTTAGGAACAGCCTTGGTTGGAACTCGGTTTAATATATACATTGTCGTCTTAAGCGCTTCAGTCCACAAGGATTTAGGAAGATTGGAGCTGCTAAGCATACTCCGCACCATGTCCAATAATGTTCGGTTTCTTCTTTCTGCTACCAAATGATCAGGGACCAGCCAGTCCGCTTGGCTATTTGTCTCTCAGCAAAATGCTCAGCTATAGCTATGAACAATTACGCATTTTTGATATGGGCTCGTGTGCCTGCGCGCGCCCTTACATTGAACGACCTGATCGAACGAGTTTACACGGATGCCCTCACCCAACTCGCCCGAACGAGTTTACATGGACGCCCTCGCCCGACCCGCTCGAACGAGTTTACACAGATGCCCTCAAATGAACCGCGCGAACGAGTTTACATGAACACTCTCAAACGACTTGCCTGAACGAGTTGACACAGACGCCCTCAAACGACCTGCCCGAACGAGTTTACATGGATGCCCACACGACTGAAACAAAGGCACAAGGGAGAGCTGGGAAAACGATCTACACGAATGTGCACAAGAGAATACCTGAATGATCAGGTACCAAACATAAGTATTTATAGCCAAGCTTCCATCAAGCTTCTGTTGGCTATGTGTCAAGTGTTCCACAAATCATGGTAGAGAACTGCAGAGGGAGTAATGGACCACTCCAAGAGCTCCCAACAAGAAATTAATTTAACTATAGTTGATTTCCATAATTTAAGGAAATAACTGCAGTTGGTTTCCAGAAATTACTGCAGTTGGTTTCCAGAAATCGGCGGCCGTTGGGAGAGGGAGCTTAACATTCTCCCACTTGGTCCATACTTCCAATCTTAATGTCTCATCTTACAACCCATTGATAATCTGTATTAAGTAATAGATACATGAATCATGGTAATAAGTCCTCTAATGTTCGGTTTCTTCTTTCTGCTATACCATTCTGGTCGGGTGAACCAAGCATGGTGTATTGGGAAACAATCCCATGCTCTTGAATAAATTGTGCGAATGGCCCATGTGCTTGTCCATCTTCTGTGTATCTACCATAATATTCTCCACCTCTATCTGATCTTAATGTGTCCCTCATTTGCATGATGTGCTCGTGCACTCCTTTCACACTGGTGAGCCTTAGGGATGAGAACTTCATGATTATGGTGCTTGCTAGTGCCTTGTCTGAAGTGACGAATTGATCATCAATGGCTTTTAGCAAATCTCGAACATTTTCATGCTGATCAATGGAACCACGAATACCAGCTGATATTTTAGTCTTAATGAACATCATGCTTAGACGATTAGATCACTCCCATCATTCAGAAAGCGCGATGTCCGTTGTAGTGATGGTATCAATGAGTGTCGGTGGTACATCTTTCCTAATAGCATAGTCTATGTCCATCCACCCCAAATGAAGGAGAAATCTCTCCTTCCAGACCTTATAGTTATCTCCCTTAAGTTTAGGGATATCACAATGAATTCCACAGAAACTTGCAAGCTGTACAACGACATAAAATTAAAGATCACATGCTTATGTTAAAAAAATTGAGGCCTAAATAAAATTTCATGCTTTACCAATGTAAATCATGCTTTAAAATTGAATCTAATGAAATAAAAATTGTTTGTGGATTAAATTTTCAATTCAAGCATATTCAATTATTCTTTATGATAGAATTTATCAAATTATTCACTTAATTCATAATTCCAAAGGGTATATTATGTTTATAATTCGATATAAATTCTATCTTAGATTTGAACTTTATGATAAAACTATTAATTCATAATTCCTGTGGGTAAGTTATGAATAATTTAATATTTATCCTTAATTAATCATATAAATATAATAAAAATTCCTTGTGGGATAAAATTTATTATATTTATAATGTCTAAATATTCTTTATGTGATCCTAATCAAACATAATATATAATATTATTTAATTAGAGATGTTGTGGCTATTCTCTAATCAATTAAAATTATATGGATCACTAGACATTATTTCTTACATAAAAATTAACTTGATATGAGAATAATGTTAATTTGCATAAATAAAACTATAATATTTATGCATAACATTTAACGATGGGTCTCATAACATACTTTTCAGTCCATTTTACTATGATTGATAATCATGATAAAATGGACTTGAAAAGTACACATTAAAGCATCAAACAGGGGAAGGCAAAGATAATGCTTGTACATTGGACCACAAGTGTGTGTAAGGTATCAATCATGGTAAAATGGTGGACTGAAAAGTACACATTAAAGCATCAAACAGGGGAAGGCAAACATAATCTGTGTGTGTAAGGTATCAATCACAATAAAATGGATTGAAAAGTATACATTAAAGCATCAAAAAGGGGAAGGCAAACATAATCTGTACATTGGACTAAAAATACAGAGCCTGTCCATGTCTCGAGTGGAGTTATGTGTTGGGTGTGTGCAAATATTAATCATAATCTATAAATTGGACTAAAAGTTACAGAGCATGTCCGTGTCTCGAGTGGAGTTATCGGTTGTGTATGTGCAAATATTAATCATAATCTGTACATTGGACTAAAAATTGCAGAGCATGTTCATGTCTCAAGTGGAGTTATGTGTTGCGTGTGTGCAAATATTAATCATAATATGTACATTGGACTAAAAATTGTAGAGCATGTCCATGTCTCGAGTGGAGTTATGTGTTGGGTGTGTGCAAATATTAATCATAATCTGTATATTGGAGTAAAAATTATAGAGCATGTCCATCTCCCGAGTGGAGTTGTGTGGGTATGTGCAAATATTAATCATAATCCGTACATTGGACTAAAAGTTACAGAGCATGTCCATGTCTCGAGTGGAGTTACGTGTTGTGTGTGTGCAAATATTAATTATCATCTGTACATTGGACTAAAAATTGCAGTGCATGTCCATGTCTCTAGTGGAGTTATGTGTTGGGTGTGTGCAAATATTAATCATAATCTGTACATTGAACTAAAAATTACAGAACATGTCCATGTCTCGAGTGGAGTTGTGTTGGGTGTGTGCAAATATTAATCATAATCTGTACATTGGACTAAAAATAACAGAGAATGTCCATGTCTTGAGTGGAGTTATGTTGGGTGTGTGCAAATATTAATGTGTAAGGTGTGTTCAAATATTAATGTGTACATCCAAGTGCTAGTGCTAGTTACTAATTGAGTACACCAGATTCTATTTTGCAAGAAGCAACATCTATTATTTTTTAATTTTTTTTGATATCGAGTGGAAGTATGAGGCAAAACATTAAACATTAGAATTTAGTGCAAATAAACAAAACATTAAACATTAAAATTTAGTACGTACTTGTAGAACAAACTCTCTTACAAAAAAATAAGCATTACAATTTTATACGTACTTGCAATCAAAGTAGAATTTCCAATTTGACAAAAGATGGAATTACAATTAACTTGCTTGTAGAGCAGATTCCCAAGCAGAAGGAAGTAAACCCTGAAGAAAAGCCATGGAATTTTTCACATCGCAAGGTATTTTTCTGTTCAAATTTGATGGGCATAAGGTAATACTCCATACATTGCCACTAATGAAATCTGTAATAATCTGGCTTATGATGTAAACCAGATTATAGCTTATGATATATAGTAGGAGCGATAAAATAGGCCATCAAGAGAATGTGATTTGTGAATGGGAGTACCAACATATGTGTGTTATGTCGTGATGTTATCAGAAACGAGAAACTGGAAATGAAACGAGAAATGACAACGATACCAGAAACGGAGTTGGAAAGTTTTTTACTCAAGAAACTAGAAAATTAGAAGGAAATGAAATGAGAAACAACAATGGTACCAGAAATTCTAGAAACTAGAAAATTAGAAGTGAGAAAATAAAAATAAAAATGAAAAATACAAATTTAGTTTTAATTTTCAATATAGCTTTAACTAAATTTATAATCTAAATTTTATTAAAAAAATTAAATAATTTGAGTATTATATTGATGCCCAGCAAATTAATTACTAAATATATACAATTTTTATGCCTTTTAATCAATTTAGTATATACATTTTTATGCATTTTGTACTTTTCGCTAATTATTGTTTCTGTGAGGAAAATCCAAATAATTATATATAACTTAAGACCAAGATACACCATTCGGAGAAAAACAATAAATAAATTCTACAATTGAATATAAACTTCTTAAACCATATATGAAATTAGTTTTAAGCCATGAATTTTAATATACATATTAAATAGAAGCAAACCAACTATAAAAATAAACAATAATACAAAAATGATCAACTATAAAAATAAGCAATAATATAGAAATGAGCAATTTTCTCTATAAGCCTCTGGACTATTAAATAAATATATGCATGAAGGTTACAATAAAGTGCGAAAATACACCGCTGACAACTACTTGTAAAGGAGCTAAGCATGGAAAAGTACTTATTATATGTTCTTTGGATAGAGGTTGTTGGATCAATGGGGTCAATTAGCTGAGGAAGGACTTATAGTTGTAGTATGCTCCTGTGGGAATGATGGCCCCGCGAGGTTTTTCCTTTAGCTTAGATCATTGAACTGCCTTATTTATTATTTATAACTAGAATTGAAACACAGTGGGGCAGGTCATATCGTTGAACTGCCTTATTTATTATCTATAGCCAGAATTTCTAAAACACAGTAGGCAAGTTATAGCTTAAAGTAGTAGTGATAATGAGTTAGAGGTAATCTGGGATGAGTGATCTCTCGGGAAGTTCTAGTTACTGGGTGCAAGCTCCGGAAGTGATGATTGACGTTATGTGATTCATTTCACTAGTTTCAATCCCACTTCTTCACCCCTGTGAGCATCACCCGATGCAATGAGTGCTAAGTGGACTATTCACAAATCATGAGAAATTAGTCAGTTACGACTACCTCTCATAAAAATAGTCATAGATGAATGACTTTCTTAACTCAGTTGAATCCCAAAAATTGATATCTAATATAATGCACTGTGGAAAACCCTCCATACTTAAATATTATGCAGTTATTAACGAAAACAGAGACAAAAAAATGGCGCTTCAATTCCATCCAGTCTCTTGTACGTTTTTTCCCAGGAACGATGGCAACCATCCCGTTTCTGGTAACAGATGTCGGGCATCAAATTTGAATAGCCTATTTTGTAGTTTTTGCTATACATCATATTCTCTTTCTTTCGCTATACATCATAAGACAAATATTAGTTATATTTCATTAGCAATGCTGCTAAAGAAATTGCTCCACAAAATCTCCTTGGAGGAGGAAGTCCGTTCTCATAACGGATATAAATTTCTAGGGGATAGGTTATGAGAGCGGAATTCCTTTTCGTTGGGAATCTGTTGTGTTCTGCTTCTGTTAATCCGGGAACTAAGTAGCCCATATCGGATTTCGAATTGGCTTATTAATTTTTCGGCTTTTTCGATTTCTTTCACCAATTCAACGAATTTGGTGACGTCCTAAAGTCTTTCCCTTAGAAATGCATATTTAGAAAATCGGTTTTCAAAATATTTCATTAAGCCTATTTCAACAATTAGACCTAGTTCAAATTCAAAATCATATGAGAATGGGACCCACTTCCATGTAGTGGAGTGATTTGACTGTTAAGTTTATCAAGGCATAAATATTCCATTAAACCCATTTAAACCATTAAACTTACTTCAAATTCAAACTCATGTAGGACACGGACCCACTTCCATGTAGTGATTTGACAGTAATATCTATCAAAGCATAAATATTCCATTAAACTCATTTCAACTATTAAACCTACTTCAAATTTAAACTCATAATATTAACCATTAAACCCACTTCAACCATACCATTAAACCCATTTCCACTATTAAACGCACTTCAAACTCATGGTATTAACCATTAAACCCACTTCAAACGGTGTATAGGTGCTATATAGCTATTGTGTATATATGCCAATCGTCATCATATAATAATATTGGGTAAAATGAGACAAGTGGCAACTGATTGCACACGCTTTGCACCCTTACACACGTTAACAAATGTCAATAACACGTAGTGTATTCATTGGTATAATGGCGACCGCGTAACATGATCAGAAATTTAGTGAATTGAAAATTAGGTTTATTTTAAAAATATAAATATATTTTAATTATAAAATAATTAAATTATTTTTATATGAATATTTAGATAGAGTTATTAGTTAAATTAATATACATTCAACTAAATTATTTGGTTTTATTTATTTATTTAGCTTTTATTAAAAGTCAAGATTTTTAAAAATTTGAGTTTTAAGTTGTATAATTTGTAAAATTTAAGTGTAAAAAAGTTTTAAGAACTGAATTTATTTATGCATATCAAAATAAATATTAAATACTAAAAAACAATATTCTTTCTTGAAAGTTTATTTCATCTATAACTTAGACTACAACATAAAATATGGTTTACATGCTTAAAGTCTATTTCGTCTATAAACTTAGAGTACAACATAAAGTATGGTTTACATACTTATTAAATATAATAATAGTTTAGTACAACATAAAGTATTGGTTTACATACTTATTAAATAAATAATAGTTTTCTTTATTTGAAATAAATTTTTAGTTTGATTTAATTATTAATAATTAATAAATGGATAGAATAAATCATAGATGTTGGAAATTATTTTTTATAAATATATAAAAATTCTTTTTTATTTAGTTAGGATAAAATGTTTATATTTTTTATTGTCTTTTCGAGTAGTTTCATTCAAAAGACATTGGTTGGACCAAATTAAATTATGAAACCATGGAATACCCATTTTGCATATTTCATGTTAACACATTTTTTCAGACATTGGTTGGACCAAATTAAATGAAACATGGAGTACCCATTTTGCATATTTCATGTTAACACATTTTTTCATGTATTTAGTTTTCTATCTAGTAAAAAGTATGGATAGTGGGTACTCATTGGATTTAACATTTTTTCATGTATTTTCAGGTGTCAATCTAGTAAAAAGTATAGATAGTGTGTACACATTGGATGTAGAATTTAATCATGCATGTGTCTACTCCAAAATTTGAGTTAACCCAGATAATTCAAAAATACAATAAAAAAAGTAGTTCCTTTTCTTTTTCTTTAAAAATTAAATTTACCAATCCATTTAATTAAAGGTATATTATAAAATTAAATGATTATGAAATGATTTATGGTTTTTTGGACATGTGGTATTCATAATCCATGGTATAGACCATAGTATTGTAAAAAGCCTATCTACAAATTAAGAATATTGACAAAATGAACTGAATATATTGTTACATGTTTTTTTAAAATGTGTTTGATTCATATATTAATTCTTAATGTATATATGTTTGATTCATATATTATCGCTTCCCTTATAAAGATTTGAAAAATTAATTGTTGTGCAAGGCTGATTACCTTCACTCAAATATCGAATGAGTTAAATTCATATATAAAATTAAATGATTGTGAAATGATTTATGGTTTTTTGGACATGTGGTATTGACCATAGTATTGTAAAAAGCCTATTTACAAATTAAGAATGATTACCTTCACTTAAATATCGAATGAGTTAAATTCATATATAAACTTAAATGATTGTGAAATGATTTATGGTTTTTTGGACATGTGGTATTGACCATAGTATTGTAAAAAGCCTATTTACAAATTAAGAATGATTACCTTCACTCAAATATCGAATGAGTTAAATTCATATATAAAATTAAATGATTATGAAATGATTTATGGTTTTTTGGACATGTGGTATTGACCATAGTATTGTAAAAAGCCTATTTACAGATCAAGAATGATTACCTTCACTCAAATATCGAATGAGTTAAATTGATATATAAAATTAAATGATTGTGAATGATTTATGGTTTTTTGGACATGTGGTATGGACCATAGTATTGTAAAAAGCCTATTTACAAATTAAGAATGATTACCTTCACTCAAATATCGAATGAGTTAAATTCATATATAAAATTAAATGATTTATGGTTTTTTGGACATGTGGTATTAACCATAATATTGTAAAAAGCCTATTTACAAATTAAGAATGATTACCTTCACTCAAATATCGAATGAGTTAAATTCATATATAAAATTAAATGATTGTGAAATGATTTATGGTTTTTTAGACATGTGGTATTGACCATAGTATTGTAAAAAGCCTCTTTACAAATTAAGAATATTGACAAAATAAAGTGAATTTCATAATTACAAATCTTGTTACATGTTTTTTTAAAATGTATATATGTTTGATTCATATATTAATTCTTTTTATAGTGTAAAGGAAGATTTCAATTTAGTTTAACTGGTCAAGGTCAAGTTCCTGTACCTAAAGCACCTTGTTAATAAAAAGTCACATAATCATGGTCAATTTTCCTCAATGCCCTAGAAATTAGGCTTTGCTAATTTACCTAAATATCTTTTAGGAAAAAATTAAAATTATAATATAATTAACTCTTATGATTTTTTAAATTTTATTATAAATGCATCATATTTTAATTCCTATTAATATTTACTAGATACTTATTTTATAGAATTATATTATTTAATAATTTATATAATTATATTATTTTAAAAATGTAATATTTATTTATAAATAATATATTTTTAAAATAGATAAAAATAAATATATGGCATAAATTTCAAAGATGTATTTGTCTTTAAAACAAATTTTAATTCACATATAAGTCCACTTTTTGACCATTAAAATTAGATTCCTTACCTTTAAAAATAAAATAAAATAAATGTCACCGAATTTGCCAGCGTGGCTAGAGCGGCATAGTTACCATACATGTAATTAGAAAAAGAAAAAACAAACAAACATCATTTAAACACAATTTAAGCCGGACACAATTTAACCCTGGTCTAAATCCAAATCCAGTTTTTTTTTTTTTTTTTTCAAAACTAAATCCAGTTTCGTTATCAACGCTAAATTTACATGCCAAAAGGTCCAACGGTCTTTTTAGAGACAGATAAAGTATTTAATATATTTTTTAAAAGATTTAAAATAGGTAATAATTATAAAAATAATGGATAGTTAAAAATTTCATTATATAACTAATTTTGATTAATATTATTAATTATATTTAACGTTTAATTATCACCAAAGATAGGATTAGATGTTCAAATTCGAAAGGAGTTTGCTCCATATGAGTGATGAGTTGGTACACAAGGATGAGTACTCATAATGAGTTGTTGTGTTGTGCATATGTAGTGGAGTAAGTACACTAAGATTATGTTTTCTATTGTACTTGTCAAAAGATTTATAGTAATTCAATTGTTTCAAGTAGTGTTGTGTTTTGCATATGTAGTATAGTGAGTACACCAAGACTATGTTTTCCATTGTATTTGTTAATTTTTATTTTTATTTTTTTAAATTAGAAATTCAATTTTTCTTAGTAGAAGGTTGTAAAATGGTTTTAATTTTACATTTTTCTGATGAAGTACGGTGTTGTTTTAGATTTTCATTGCTTGTCTCATATAAGTATTAGAATAAGGACATAAAGTTGTTGATTTGAGATTATGAGATGATATTAGAAGTTTTATTTTGAGCATTAGCAGGGAATTTTGTCAAAGGTAATGCAATATATACTTTTCCCCAAGTTATCATTCCTAACTTTCTCATTGGGTTCGCCATAAACATTAATACTTCTATTATTATTGGTCTACCCCATCCCCTACTCATTCTTACATCTCATTAAAGGTAGCCAAACAAGCCTTCAAACAATTCCATCCACCTCAAAATGGTGTTTCTTGTAATATAGTAGTGCTACGTTAATCCAGGTGGATATTGTTGGCCACCCACCTATTCCACCTAGACCCTCTAGCCAATTTCACCTGTTTCTTTGTTTATTTCAGAATTTACTATTTTTAGCAGTTTTTCGGGTCCTGATCTTCCGAAGCGAAGAAACACCAGAGATGAAAAACTATACTCTGAAAATCTAAAGCTCGCAAACTATACTGCCCTTTCCTGATTCGAAACAAAGCAGTATTGTTGATCTTATGTTTGTGTTCAACCAAGAAGTGATAGAGGGGACTATGTTTATTCATGGGATAAGTGGGGGACCCAAAGTGAGATGCATGATGAATCAATATTCCCTAAAGAAATAAACCTTGTACAAAATAATCAACCTAGACAGAGAAGTTGGGATTGTATTGGTGGGTCGCCAAGTGTTGTCATTGCTTTAACACCCTCCAAAATTTTGGCCTACACCCAAATTTCAGAGCCTATCATGACCTTGCATACTGTTGTCGCATGCATTAAGACTTATTGCATGCGTTTTCTCTAAGTGTTTTGGTCCCATTTGCAAGAAAATCAAAGTGTCGTCTTTTAGCATGTCAAGTTTTGCACTTTGTACAAAAGCTAGTTTTAGTGGTTTCGAGGGGTATTCTTTGTGTAACTGAGTTGGTATTACCATGTAAAAATATTTCGGACTCATTTCCAAAGGTTCAAGCACACTTGCACAAGTTTCGTCACGGTCGTCACAAGGTGTATCTTTGACATCGCAATTGGCATAAGCTGATGCAACATTATCACACTGAAGGAAGTATGTTTTTCATGTGTTTTGGGTGATCTATGTTGTGTCGTCACGTGTTATAAGTGCGTGATCACAATCAAGTCTTGCTATTGTTCACATCAACTTCATGGATCCCACACTTAGTCAAATCTGGAAAACTTCCAGACCTAGCAACCTAGCCTCACCCAACATCCTAGATTGCACATTGCATAGTCTCAGGCCTCAAGCAGCAACCCTGCTTCTTGGCACTGTGCAATTCCTGCCTCCCAAAACTACGCACTACACAGTCTTAGTGTTCAAGCATGTCCCCTGAGCTCTAAAATTTCTCAATCCTTCCCTCCAGCCAAGATTGAATTGCACATTGCGCAATCTCAGTCCTCAAGCCCAACCCTTGAGCTGTTGAACTGTGCAATTGTGCAATCACCTGGCCTCCCTATCCTTCCAACACTGCACAGTGGGTAACTTCAGCCATCAAGCCCTCAACCTGACTCCTTGAGATCCCCAACTGCACAATCTTCAAGCCCAACTCAGCCTAAACTATGCATTGCACAATCTCAAGGATCATACTTGACCCTTGACTCCTTGAGTTGCACAATTGCGCAATCACTGAGCCTCTCCCTTAGCTTGCCACATGATTCTGTCTTAGATAGTGGATCATCATGCAACATCCTAGACTAGGGTTTTATCGAATTGATGTCATCTTATCATGGGTGAATTGTAGATGCAGGTACTCTATCATATTATGACAAGATGATGAAGAAGGAGATGGTGAAGGAGAACATGCTAGAAGACACCTTTGTAGCTAAAGATGCAAGTTGATTGATCAAGGGAAATCAAAGGGACATGAATTTGTGACCGCAATTCAAGACTTGATAACATTGAAGAGTCCTCACCTCTAAGCCATATGGAGGTGGAAAAGAGATCATTCTCAGGAAGACATACAACAAGAAGCAACAAGAATGGCTTGACATTGCCATGTCATCATGAAATCCATGTCACCAGTGTCATGTCATGTCATGTCATGAGTCATCATATGCCACATCATTTTATGGATTATGTAAATTCTTATTCGAAAATGTATTGTAAAGTCAAAGTCCAAGGACATGTATAGAATATGAAGAGTCATGTAAAAGTCGAAAAGTCATAGGAAAGTCAAATAGTCATGAGGGTACTCAAAGAATCACAAGGGAGGTGAAGGATCACCCCATTGGTTATATATACACCCTCATTATACAAGAAAAGGATTTTTCACCTTGGCTCCTCCCACAAGGCATCAGAGAGACAAGCTAGTTCTTTTGGGGAGCAAGTAGTGGCTCCCATTCTCCACTATTGGAACTAGTGTTGTTCATTGTATGCATGATTCCTGGGACTTTTACTTAATATATGAAGCCTGATGGCCAACATGTTCTTCATGCATGTATTATGACTATTTGTAAGAACGTTATCTGAATGTTTATGATTCATGTTTGTTTTTACCTATACTAAAGTAGTTGAACTATTTCAGTTATTTTAGTGTCTATTCTATTGAGGATGTGATGTAATGGTTGCAATGACTATCACATATTTGTGGACTATTCCGTTGCATCTTAGATGGATCTCTCTTGTTTGTGTGTGTTTCTACTAGAATGGTACTACTACCTCTCTCTTATAGGTTCACTTTCTTTTCTCCTTCGCAGTAGAAGAACCTCGATACACCTACAACCGAACACTCACCAGGCACACTCATTTTCTTTTCAAAGGTACATATGCATTCCTCTCTCTTGATGATAGTTAGAGCCAAGGAAACCATTTAAGAAAACAGTAACTGGGTCATATTCTGAATGGGGCTCCTATCCCAAATGGTGTGAGGTCTAATTGGGACCACATATCATGGAGACCCCTTTGAGTGTTGGCAGGTCCAACACTATCAACAAGACCTCATTAAGGAAGGTCCACTAGGTAATTAAGAGTTTCTTGATAATTGTAAATAAGGATGAATAACTCCTTATGAGGTGTATGTATGGGTATTGTAATTGAACTTATCTCATTAGGAGGTTTCCCCATCAAATAGAAAGCGGAAATGAAAGGATTCCTTCCATAAAAGGACCACTTGTAAGATGTTACCCTACCTTAAGGGTTTGAGATTAAAGAAAAAATTCTATATTACTCTTGGATCTACTTTGTGTAATTTTATACTTAGATTTATCGTTGTGCTTAACATTATTGGAGCTCCAACTCATGCCCTTTTTCAATTCCTAATTGATAAGCTTTAATCATTTGTTGGAAATACTCCCTCCTTTTTCAAAGATTCCATTATTTTATCCAAAAAAACATGACATCTTCACTTTGATGAAAATGACTTCATGGTTAATTTCAATGTCATCTCTCTTTTAACCAAAATTCTTGTTCATGAAGCCCTTAAACTTATTGTAAAACTCATTGAACTAAAAATTATTAACATTATTAAAATTTTCCTTACTTCAACTTTCTTCACTTTTAAAGGGACCTACTATGTGAAAATTAAATGTACATCCAAGGGGTCATTCTTATACCTAGTGGGTGCTAATATATTTATCAAATGTTTTGAAGATTTTCCCTTAAACAACTTTCATCAAAGACCCGAAAATTGATATTGTTTTATTGACGATGTCTTTATTTTTTAGCCCCCATAGCCACCCTGCCCTCACCTCTTTATTTAACCAACTTAATAGCATTTGTCCCATATCCATTTTACTACGAAAATCCAAAAAGAAAATTCCTTTCCCTTCTTAGGCGTTCTCATTTCTTCTTAATTGGATGACACCCTTACCCATCAAGTTTACATAAAAAAATACCCACATTGATAGATACCTTCATGCCTAGTCACACCATCACCCTGCCCAAAAATCTATTGTTCGTAAAACTTTGGTCACCCATGACCACTAAACCTCTACCCCCAATTCATTGAAAAGAAAAATCCCATCTTACAAATGCCCTTAAAGCAAACATGTATTCAACCTCTCAAATTCTCTAATTTTTTTTAATCCCCTCACAATTCTAAATTTACAAGCACTTTTGCTACGCCCCCTCCCTTAGTTCTCATCTCTCTTCCCTACATTCAAGGAACCACTAATAAGATTGCAAAGGTTCTTGCTTAAAAGACTATCAAACCCCCTTTTTAAACCTTATACACTCCTAAAATTTTATTTACATATGCCAAAGATAAACTTGAGTCTTTGCTTGGCTGTGTTTACGAAAATCCATGTTAATGTGGCAAATTATACAAAAGAAAAGTAGTAGATATTTCAAAGCTCGCCTCAAAGAACATATTGCAAACATTTTCCATATTTGTATTTTCAAATGAACTTTTGCAAAATATTCTCAAAACTCTAAACATCATATTTGCTCTAACCAAAATTCCGGACCTATCATTCCTCTCATATCATTTGGGAAGTGCTAAAAATTGAAAAACATCCTAATAATTTCAATTAAGAAGATAATTGTAAAATTAACTAATCCTTAAACCTATAATTCATGGTCTCGCTCAATAAAAACCCTCCCACTTCTTGTTATTGGTTAGTTTTCTCTCCTTTGTGGGTCACCGACTCACCACTACCCTCTTTTTATTTGTCCAGTTTAATTTACTAGCTATCAAATTATTTGATTTTATTATGTCAAAATAAAATAAAAATAAAAATAACCTTACTTTAAAATAAAAATAAATCTAAACTAAAATAATAAGGTACTAGTTATCTAATTATTTGGTTTTATTCTGTCAAAATAAAATAAAAATAAAAATAACCTTACTTTAAAATAAAAAATAAATTTATACTAAATTAATAAGGTAAATTTGACTATGTCAAGTTACCAGTGGTTTTTGAGCTCCGGGTTTATAAGAACCCATGATATTGACCCATGGTATTCATGTGGAATATAGCATATTTAAAGAAAGAAATTAAGCCAACCTAACTCCATCTTAATTCTAGATCTAAACCAACCTACCTCCATCTTAACTCTAGATCTAAACCAACCTACCTCCATCTTAACTCCAGATCTATCAAGCCCCGAGAGGGATCAGATGCAAACCTCTTTTAGAGTGAAAAGAGATTTGATCCATCTTGGCTCTTATTTTACAGTTTTGTGGGCCAAGAGCTACTCTTCAACCCAATATGGTAGAGATGTTGCATTGTAATGTCCTATAAACATTTTGACTCAATCAAAATAAAATAAAAATAACATTATGTTAAAATAAAAATAACTTCAAACTAAAATAATAAAAATAAATTCTACATTATTATTATTATTAAATTTTGTTGAGCAATTAAGGTAAAATTGACATTTATGAATGGTTTTTGAACCATGGTATTCATGTGGAATATAGTCTATTTAAAGGGGGTAATTAAACCAGCCTAGAACATTGTGAACTTCAGATCTACAAAGCACCCAAAAAAATCAAATTTTTTCTCTCTAAAAGAAATTTAATCTCAAGTCAAATTTAATCTCGATTAATAATATTATAAAATAATTGCAGTGTCTACTTTACATGTGAAACTTTCCTTTTTATTTAAATTTAGTAAAAATTAAATTATCTTACCTATATTTATTTTTATTTTTAATTTTTTTTAAATCTAATTTTTCTAGATTCCAATTAACTAGAGTCTTGTTTTATAATAATAGTGTACAACCACCCACTTTGTTAATTGTTAATGCATAATGAAAATGGGTTAACGTTAAACCCAAGGTCATATGTGTAGATTCAACCAATGAATACCTGCGTGTGAATCAACAATCCTCATAAATGAAAAGCATAAAAGCATAGATATTGATTGTTTCCTGTTACAAAGAATGTATACTCCTCTTCTGCGTGAATGAACAATCTTCATAAATGATAAACCCTAATCGTGGAGGATCTAACGGCCTATATACCAGGTAGCAACATTAAATGCTATACCACCTCGGGGTAGCAACATTAAATGCTGCTTAGCAGTGTGAATATTGGACGCCAAAGACCAGTGCCTCCACTCTTGACCATACTAACAATGATTTCGTTTTGCAATGCGTGGAAAATCTCGCTTGAACTAATAACTAAATCGAGTAATTAAAATTTAAATCAACTCTTTAATTACCATAAATAAGTTTCATGAGTAACTTAGATGGAGAATAAACGGAAAAACTACAAAGGACACCACAGGCAGGTTGAAGTCAAAAGTACAAAACATGGATTCAAAGTGTAAAATGTTTTGGCGGGTCATTTTTTATTTATTGAGATTAAATGTAACACTGTACAACATATTTATTATATCACTTTTGTTGTGGTGAATTTGGTCTTTGACCAACGTGTTTTTACACAGATTTCAATGCGAAAGTAAAATAGTATAATGTTATTGTTTATTATCCTAGGATATGTATGATTGAATGGCATGATTGAATGCCAGTGTCATCATATTTGTTATAGGTAATTATGTTAAATTTAATTAAATGATTGACGGGAGGTTATTTCTTAGCGTTGGAGGTTGTGACAAGTATGTAAATAAATAATTAATTATATTACAAATAAATTTAAATAAAATAATTAGTAAAAAATATAAAATTAATTAGTTAAAATTACAATTTAGTTTATTGAAAAATATTTCATAATTTAATTTAATGTTGTTATAGCAAATTTAAAATTTAAAATATTTAACAAGTGTTTCCCCAAATTTATGTTAAATATTTTGGAAATTATTTTTTAACTAAAAATTTTAATATGCCATAAATTTTTAGTTTTGGTTTTGCATTTTAAAATTTATATCTTTGCCATAAATTGTATCTTTGAATTTTTATTTAATTGTTTTGCATTTTAAAATTTATATTAAATTTCAATTTCTAATTAGGCCGATAGGCCTTCCTATGCATCAATAATTGTCAACACTTTTAACCTGAACCGTTTGATCAAGTTTGACAGTTTCAACTGTTGATTTGAATTTGACTGCTTTTTCCAAATATATTATTTGCCTTCTTTTCACCTCTAGCTCTATTGTGCATTGAACCTGGCCCTTTGAGTTGCATTATTGCTTTTTCCAATTCTTTTATCACTCTCCAAAGATATTTTCAAAAGAAATTTCACTGCTTTTTAGTTTGACAATTTCAACCTTTGATTTGAAGTTCACTGTTTTTTCCAAATATATGCTTTGCCTTCTTTTCACCTCCAGTTATGCTGTGCATTGAACCTGGCCTTTTGAGTTGCATTACTGCTTCTTCCACTTCTTTTGTCCCTCTAGAAAGATATTTTCAAAAGATATTGATGCGTCATTTCATATTGCCCTTTTTATTGAGCGTTACACTGATCACCATTCTCCTATAAAATTAAGATTCCGTAAGCTTTAACTCCATGCTTTTCAAACTAAGTATACGTAGCTGTGTTAAGTAGACCTGCGTATCATTCCGTCGTTTCTCACTATCAATTATTAACATTCGTGTTGATAATTAATTGCAGGCCAATTAAAACCCAATTGCCAATACTCCAGGATTCATATCTTTCACTTAATGGTTATTTGAGAAGGTATGACCTATTTAATGTCTCTGCTGTAAGAGTTTTTTCTTTATGCTTTTTTATTAACCTTAAGTTTTATTAACCCTGAGTTTCGTTTGATCGGTTGAATGCAGATGAAATGTGTGCTGCCATTAATGGCTTGATAAGTGCCTGCAGCAGCAAGCAATTAATTTCTGGTGACTTTTCAATTCCGGAGCTGGCTTACTGATTTTACTGGTATTATATTGATTTTAGGTATCAAGTTAGTAGTTTTTTTTGCTGGTTTTTAAGATTCTTATAGGAGGGAAATCCGACAGGCTGTCTATGACCTTAGTTGAAGCAAATATCTCTTTCATGACTAAACAGATTTTAAGAAACTATTTCCTTTTCCTGTGGCTGTGGTTTCGTTTTATTAAGTTATTTCATGTGTTTTGTGATGTTCAGCCTAAAGACCTTTGTTACGTTGAGAGTGGCCATTACGTCTATGGAAACGGGACAGGAGAAGGGAGCCATATCATAGGTAGGGAACAACAATTCCATCTCTGGTTAGACCCTACTGAAGACTTTCAGTACTATACAATTCTTTGGACACCTCGTCAAATCCTGTATGTATAATGATTTTTTTGGTTTAATGTTTACAATGTGAGATGTATTCTGTATTCTGATGTAAGTTGTATCCTGATGTAAATGTAAGTGTTTTGATGACTATTCGTATTTACTAACAGTGTTTATCACTATTCTCATTAATGCAAGGATTACACCATACTCCCATTTCTGATTATTTTCATCATTTTCTTGATTTGATAATGACAATGAAATTACCATCATTTTCTTTTGATTTGATAATGACATATGATGAAATTACCATCATTTTCTTGACTTGATAATGACAGATCATGAAATTACTGTGTTCCTACTGTCTGGTATTGCAGGTTCATGGTGGACAGTATTCCCATCAGAACATTTCCTAGGATGAAGAGCCTGGGAGCGATTTACCCTTCCAAACCAATGTCAGTTTATGCAACTATATGGGATGCTTCTTCATGGACAACAGATGGGGGAAGATACAAAGCCAATTACACTTACCAGCCATTCCTCGCCACATACACAAACTTCATCACCGTGTCCTGCCCTCCAGTATTGAAGGACGAACTTTATAATCTGGATAATCAGTATTGTTAGCAAGGCAGAGTTTTGGACTGTAATTTCCCTCCCGAGCTCAACCATTACTAGCTTCAAGCTCTAGATGTCGTACAAAAGAATTACATGGTCTACGATTACTGCCAAGATTTTAGGAGATATCCCAAGGGCTCGAAGCTTGAATGTTTTGCAGTGCCCACTTCTTCCATTACCTCTGCTACTTCCAAGCGTTCAATAAACCTCTCTCGAGTGAGCGAGAAGGAATTAGATCCATGTTTTCGATCTGAATTATCTATTAATACATTGAAACGGGGAGTGCAATCATGTATTTCATAAATTATACATAATGATTAACAGTTTCAATGCCAACTGAGTACAAAATAAGCTATTTTATGTGCTCTTTCATCTTATTCTACAAGGATTCTCAATGTTGATACCTAGTCAAGAAGAAAAGAATTCGATTCAGATATTTAAGAACAGTTTTCTCAAATTTATAGCTTTTCACAATTATGTTTCCCAAAAATAGTAAAGTGGGTTGTCTTATAGCAACTAAAATACAAATATTTTTGACATTTTAACAAATGAACTTTGATAACTGACTGTCCTGTTAGTCCAATTCTAACTCATGGCCTACTGGCATCGATTTTGGTACTTGAGTCAAATCAATGTGTGTTTTTTAAATTATCATATAATTTGTGTTTTTAAAATTCATCATAGATTTTAATAGATTTGTTTTATTTAGAGACTATAGATGAGCTGTTATGGATGTGTGTTTTATATTGTTGCTTCTTTTTATGTTGTCATGGGGTAGGCAATATAAACACTGTTATTTTTTTGTTCATAAAGCATGCTTTCCTGCATAGTATCCTAATCCCTATACTGCAAACTCTTATTTGGAGGGGAGTAAGGATTATGCTTGTCTCAAGCAAGTCTAAGATTCTATGCATCCTAATCCCTATACTGCAAACTCTTATTTGGAGGGGAGTAAGGATTATGCTTGTCTCAAGCAAGTCTAAGATTTTCAACTTTTTCGGCTTATTTGCTTATATCAAACATTTATATAGGGCTTCAACCAATTAAAATTTCATTGAGTATGTATTTACAAATCAATGATTTTGGGATCAAATCCCACAAAGCAATTCTATACTTGCTCTTCAAATTCCTTCAAGCTTTTAAAAGTAAAACCAATGAATTATCAATATAATTTTACCATAATAAAAAACAATTAGAAAGCCTTTAGCCAGCTCAAATTGCTCATCCATTAGGCGTGAACCAACATCTATTCTAAAAAAATTCAACAATTCCAATTTAATAATCCTATCGGCCTCTCTTTGTACCTTTTGGGACAATTGCTAGTTATATAATTATGAAATTGTTATGTATACTATCAAATAACACATTACATCATATAAAATACAAATTACATCATATAAAAAATAAATTATCAAATAATAAATAATACATTTTATTTTGAGAAATATAGAAATAATTAAAAAATGTAATAGTTAGCTAAATTATTATTTTACAATACTTAGATTACATAACTTTTAATCTATTCGTTCTTGAAATGCACCTTTCACAGAAAAAGATTTCAATCATATTTATTTTCAAAGTCTTTGATATAATGGTTAGTTAAATTATAATTTTATATTGTTTGAATGACATTTTTAATATTAGTTTTACCAAATACTTTATTCATTTTTAACTGTCATAAGATAGTTAATGCAAACGTAATTTTTTTTTTATATTTTTTACAATACATTGGAATCTAGTTATGTAAGTCATGGTCAAATTATCACTAGTGAATTTTGCTTAAAATCAAATAAAAATTAATTGAAATATCTTTAAATTATTATCCATTCAAAAACACATTATTAAAAAATATATATATCATAATTTTGTTAAAAATTATATCACCTAAAATTAATAAGGTAATTGTGTCTTTATAACCTAAAACATTACAATGCCAATATTTTCTTAATTTATTAGTTCGTTTATTGTGTTTGATAAAAATCTCTAGTTGAGTGTTCGATTCACTTGTGTAGAACATATATTTTTTTGTTCATATTTAGTATATTCATATATATATATATATTTGTGATGTTTATCTTGAGCATATTCATATGTATTTGAACAAATATAATACTGTGTAAAAATAGAATTCGAAGAGAAATTATATGTGTTAGAGGTTTTAGTTAGCGGATTTCCAATGCAATATAATAATATTTTTTTAACTACTTTAGATAGAAACATTTTTTGGTTTGGAAGTGTGGTTATAGAATTTTGGTTTCAACATTCGATATCAATATTTTTTTTACCACTTTTGGTTGAAACATTTTTTTGTTTGAAAGTTTGGTTCTAGAATTTTGGTTTCAACCTTCAAGTACAAGTCTCAGGTAATTAGCAGTGTTTTATTGTACTAAAAACACTTTATTCATTTATTCATGTATGTCTTATTTATTTCTTAATCTAATTTAAGGATACTTAAAATAAGTAAAAATATCTACAGAGTAACCCTTAGTTCAAATACAATAATTAAATCCTACATTTCAAAATTCAATAATTGAACTAAACTACAGAGAAACACTAACTATGTGGCTTTGTTAAAATTATAATTTTATTATTAAAAAATAAATTAACATTGTTAAAATTATAATTTTATTATTAAAAATAAAATTAACAAATTATGTCACGTTAATATTTCATATATCATATTTTATAAAATTAAAAAATATATAGAGTCAAGATGTACACCGACTTATAGCATCACCAAATGCGCATTCTAGGATGTTGACACTTTACGAAAAGAGTTCCGTCACAAGATAAAAGGTGTGTCATGACCTTTTTCCATATATGGAAAGAGCAGCTCATGCCGCTCAAGAGGAAGAAATGCGCCATCAATATCGTGCCGGTCTTTCTCAATTCATTTTCAATGATGGTGTCCCCGACAAAATATAAACCATGACATTCCATGTCAGGCAAACTTAAAACAATATATACGTTTTATATACTTAAAACAAATATACATTTTATATATATTTATTGATATATATAGTATGGAAAGTACGGGTTCGTGCAGATATTTGATAAGGTTAATTATAGTATAAAGAGATTTTGTACCATTTTCCATTTGTTATAACTGAAATTTAATAGGTTTTTTTGGGGAAAGTACGGGTTCGTGCAGATATTTGATAAGGTCAATTATAGTATAACGAGATTTTTTACCATTTCCATTTGTTATAATTGAAATTTAATAGGTTTATTTTGTCTCGTTATAATTTTTCTTTTAATATAATTTATATTTTTTATAAATTAATTATAAGTTTTATTTTATAAATTTAATTAATAAATTAAAGTAAATTTATAAATTAAATAAATTATAAATTTATAAAAATATTAAATTTATTTAATAAGTTTCTTATTTTATTTAAAAATGGTCTAATTTTAATATTTTAATATTTTTTATTTTTTAATTACATTTTCAGTAAGATGCTTTATTTTTATTTTTAATTAGACTTTCAGTAAGATGTTTTTTTTAGTTTTTAAATTTTAAAAACTAAAAGAAATTCAAATTTCAAATTGTATTGAGGGTATTTTTTTTATGGAAAAATAAAAATAAAAATAAACATTTTATTTTATGTTGATGATAAATAGCAGTCATATAAATTAAATAGGTAGTAAATGTGAATAATATTAGTAAAGTCAGTAAATTAAATAATTAGTAAATGTAGCCCTATAAATTAAATAGTTAATTTACTAAAAAATTAAATAGCTAATAAATATCAATAAACAGAAAAACAATTACTTCATCATATATCTCAATTGTTAAATTATAAATAAATCATAAAATTAACTAAATTATAACTTTATTTAAAATTATTATTACTTAAAATATTAAAATAGTATACAAGTTAAACATATATAATACTTAACTATGAAAAATCATCCCACTTTATTTATTTATGGATAGATTTTATTTATTTATGAAAAATCATCCCACTTTATTTATTTATGGATAGATTTTGCTACAATATGAAGGAGAATGGTGTGGGATTTATACATAGATTTTGCTACAATATGGAAGAGGATGATTAAACACTGTTAAATCTTCTTAATAGTGCTTCTTGATGAAGACAAGGTTTGTTCTGTTCCCAAGCTGGTTAGGGGTACCCACAGTCTGGGTGTGCAAGCATGCAGATGACTGTTCCCAGTGCAAGAATGTGGCGCAGGTATAACAATCATGAGAACATTTCCTCCTGCACTCTTCGCTTTCTGTTTCCCCAATTGGATTTGGATTTGCAGTTGCACTCACATGATGGCTGGAGAACTGCTCAGGTCCCACCAGTTTATAGGAATCAACAGAAGAGTTGTATGATGATGATGTATCTTTAGACTCGGCAAGGGAGGGCAGAGGGCAGCTCTCAGATCCTTTGAAGCCATCAGCTTGAGCACAGGCCACACATTGACACCTTCTAGGAACAACCATTGATCCTCCAAACTCAGGCACTCCTCGCCAACAGCCAAATCGCTGGTATGTGATATCCCACTTATTCAGCTTGATACGGGACGAGTAAGTATACATTTTCAGATCTCCATCAGGCTCCAGTCTCAGAAAAGACAGAGTCGTGTTATATCTGGGGGTGTTAAAACCATAGAGAGCCGTGGTGGTTTCGTTACAAGGAAGCTTGCAGAGTTCTGGTGCCCTAAATTCTTGCGGCGCAGTGAAGTTGGCCAATCTCATCTTGATCATCTGACGATACCCATTCTCTGCTTTTACATCACTCAGGAATGTTATGCTACTTACCGGCTTCTTGCAGGTGTGCGTGATGGCATAGATGTCCCTCGGACCCCCCCCGTAAAAGCTGAGAGTCCAGTGTGGAACAGGCTTGGGAAGGCTGGCATACAGAGCGAGTCCTCCGGCTTCAATTGCAAGACTGTAAGGTCCCTCCGATCCGTCCTTGTCCGACACGCGGCTCACCAGTTTCTTCACCCCTCCAATGCTCAGTGATTGTCCGACTAACAGGCTATCGGTCGCATGATCGAAACTCTGCCATATCGGGTTCTTTAATTTGTCATAGAGCACCAAATTGCCGTTGTTTTGGAGTTCGATTGCCACGACGCGCTTATTGGAAGTGTTTGTGGACCAAACCACGCGCCCATCTACATCTGAAAGGAGGAGGTTTCCGTCGGTGCCGTATTTGAGAACGGCATTCTCTTGGACGAGATCGTTTCTGTTAGCAGTCCACACGATCCTCATGGTTTCCGCTTGTCCGGAATAGCCCGCCGAAATGGCCAGGGCGTAGGAATTGGGCGTGCTGTTGAAGAAAACCATATTGAAGATGTCGTTCCTAGATGACAGTGGAACCACTCTGTAGCTGGCATTATATTCCATAACATTATCTCCCAGCTTTCCTGAGTTTACAAAACAGAAGATTCCACTCACACTGCCAGGTGCTAGCAGAAACAACAATACAAAAAGGAGGAGGAACAAAATTGAAACCATAATTAGCTGATTTTTTCAATACAGCAGACAATTCTCTCTTATCCTCTTCTTCTGTGTCTGACTTTTTAATACAGCATTCAGGCTATGAAATGGGCTACCAAATTATGGACCTGCTTATCGGTGAATAAAAACTTTCCTGTCACACAGTCAAAGTCAACAGGTAAGCCCTCCAGTAGTTGGCACTCCCATCACCCGATTATGAATGTTGAATAAAGACTTTCACGGTAATAAAGGATAGTTTCGGTCTCACACAGCCACTAAAGCACATGAATAACCAATTGCAGTAAATCTCCTCTTTAACCGAATCATCTTCAAACATATTTAGTTCTATAGCCGAACAGTGTGTGTATGTATACACACACGTTGCAGCCACGACTGTTTTCTTTATTAAATTCCTAGCATTGGCATTCCAGGTAAGAAGAGCCTGGCTAAATTTGCTTTAAAGAACACAATTGATATAATAAATTCAAAATAAAGTAGTGCCCCTTTTCTAGCTATATCTCTTCCATTGAACATCTTATATTCCTGTTATATATTTTAATCTGAAAGATGAATTCTGAAATAATTTAACAAAACACAATTGTACCAAAATAGATAAAATAGATTTTCTATGGAATTCATGCAACATAGACCCATGACGTGGTGACTTCAAATTAAAAGACCACAAATCAATCCATCAAAATCGATAATCGTGAGACCCTATGTGGAGAAACTTCAAAACAGAAACCAATCAGTAATCATGCAACAGGATACCCATGAGGTGGGGAGTCTGGGACTTCAAATTAAAAGACCACAAATTAATCAACTAATCACAAAATAGGTGATTATCATGGACACGGCATAAGGTTCCTGAGACCCGCAACAGAATTAAGGACAAGCCCCAGTTTTCAGAGTCGACTCAAGCATAGAGATTGTTTTGCTCTTGCAGAGTTCTTTCTATGAAACAGATGAGAAGGCGAGGAGGATGCATTCACCTGTGAATCGTAGCTACCATAATTGTGCCTCCTCCACCATAACTTCATCCAAGAGAGGCCCTACGTCACCCTTTTCAAGCATGTGGGAGTGACATGGCACCTCTATCAGAAAACTTCGCATTAAAAAAAGATGTGTTAGCCCTCCCAAGTCATCTCAGTGATAACCATCCTCATCCGAGTTCCAAAACAAAGTATCATTCAGAAAATTTTGGCATTAAAAAAAGGATGTGTTAGCCCTCCCAATTCAGAAAACTTTGGCATTTTTTTGGTTAGCCCTCCCAAGTCATCTCAGTGATAACCATCCGAGTTCCAAAACAAAGTAACATGGCATTAAAAAAAAGGGTGTTTGCCCTCCCAAGTCATCTCAGTGATAACCATCCGAGTTCCAAAACAAAGTATCATTCGTCAAACAGGGCCAAGGCCAGCCTGGGAATGCCATGCTTCCAAAACAAAGTCATCTCAGTGATAACCATCCGAGTTCCAAAACAAAGTATCATTCGTCAAACAGGGCCAAGGCCAGCCTGGGAATGCCATGCTTCCAACACAAAGTCATCTCAGTGATAACCATCCGAGTTCCAAAACGAAGTATCATTCGTCAAACAGGGCCAAGGCCAACCTGGGAATGCCATGCTTCCAAAACAAAGTCATCTCAGTGATAACCATCTGAGGTCCAAAACAAAGTATCATTCGTCAAACAGGGCCAAGGCCAGCCTGGGAATGCCATGCTTCCAAAACAAACTATCATTCAGAAAACCTTGGCATTAAAAAAAAAAGATGTGTTAGCCCTCCCAATTCAGAAAACTTTGGCATTAAAAAAAGGATGTGTTAGCCCTCCCAAGTCATCTCAGTGATAACCATCCGAGTTCCAAAACAAAGTATCATTCGTCAAACAGGGCCAAGGCCAGCCTGGGAATGCCATGCTACCAAAACAAAGTCATCTCAGTGATAACCATCCGAGTTCCAAAATAAAGTATCATTTGTCAAACAGGGCCAAGGCCAGCCTGGCAATGCCATGCTTCCAAAACAAAGTCATCTCAGTGATAACCATCTGAGTTCCAAAACAAAGTATCATTCGTCAAACAGGGCCAAGGCCAGCCTGGGAATGCCATGCTTCCAAAACAAAGTACCATTCAGAAAACTTTGGCATTAAAAAAAGATGTGTTAGCCCTCCCAATTCAGAAAACTTTGGCATTAAAAAAAGGATGTGTTAGCCCTCCCAAGTCATGTCAGTGATAACCATCCGAGTTCCAAAACAAAGTATCATTCGTCAAACAGGGCCAAGGCCAGCCTGGGAATGCCATGCGTCCATCTTAGCAAATCATCAACTAGTCCAATGCCCAAGCTTTAGGCTCAACGTTTCAGCCTCTGGAAGTTTCATCAAGGCGTGATGCACATCATGTGGAATTTGCTATTTATATAAAAGGATGGTATCAATCATGGTAAAATGGACTGAAAAGCACACATTCAAGCATCAAAAAGGGGAAGGCAAATGTAATATGTACACTGGACTAAAAATTGCCAAGCATGTCCATGTCTGAAGTGGAATAGTGTGTTGGGTGTGCAAATATTAATGTAAATTCTATTTTGCAAGCAGCAACATCTATTATTCTGTATAAGGAAAACTATTGAACATTAAAATTTAGTGCAAGTAAACAAAACATTAAACATTAAAATTTAGTACAAATGTAGTACTTGTAGAACAGATTCTCTTACAAAAGATTAAACATTACACTTTGGTACTTTCTTGCAAGAAAAGTAGAATTTCCAATTTGACGAAACATAGCATTACAATTTAGTACTTATTTGCAGAGCAGATTCCCAAGCAGAAGTAAGTCCACCCTGAAGAAAAGCCATGGATTTTTTCCGCTCACAAGGGTATATCTGTTCAAATTTGATGGGCATATCCCACACATGTATGCAAGGTGGCGACTAAAGAAATATGTAATAATCTGGTTTATGATGTAAAACAGGTTATAGCTTATGATATTTAGCAGAAGCGATAGAATATGCCATCAAAAAAATGGGATTTGTAAATAGGAGTACCAGCATGTTTGTGCTCGTACCCTGCATATCAAATACCAAATACCCTGCGTACCACACATATGCTTGTGCTCCGATTTACAAATCCCATTCAGTCGAAACGCACTGGGCGACATATATTTCACACAGTAAAAACTAGAAATCCAATGAAGGTTTCTAGATCTTCATTTACACAGCCCTTCCGCAAAGGACACCGTCAAGCAGAATTTGCATATTATAGCAAAGGACTCTTCAAAATAATCCAGACACTTTAACACTCCCAACAAAATTCCTTAAAGGGCTTTTTCAGCATCAGAAAAACAAATTTGCACTGCATTTAGTTAGTTTGTGCAGGGGCTCGAAAATATATTAAAAAAACAATATTGGCCGTTTCAACTCTTCCCGGGAAAAAACAAAAACAAAATATTGCAGAAACAGGAGAAATTCCCAACCTCCACAAATTTACAAGATTAGATTTAAATCCCCAAAGCGGGTACACAAATTATAGTTTCAACGGCGAAAAAGGGAAAGAAGAAATCGCTAGAAACTACCTGGCCGGGCCGGAAAATCCCGCCAAATTCTTCCACGTGATCCCGTCTGGGTCAGGCGAAATTCTTGGTCAGCGTAATGTCAGCGCATTATGGCTCCGCTTTCATGGGTGGATGAACATTACGAGAACCGTATGTGCCTCCGTTATACCAAGGTTTACCCTGCCACATTATACAATGAAAATAAGCCTTAGTCTAAAAATTATGTTTTTTCTTTTCTTTGAAATTCACGGTAATTAATTGTGGTTATATTTTGAAAAAAATTATTTTAGATTCAGAAAAATTTAAGTAAAAATTATTAAAATTCATCATTTTAAATGTTTAAAGTACTGGATTTATTTCCACCATCAAAAAATGATTAAAGCTATATCTCAAATAACTGAAATTTTTTAATCCGCTTCCGCTTACGTATGCGACCACGAAAAATAATAAGCCTGCGTCCGCAGAGACAGAAATGTAAGACACCCACAGAGAAAAATGATCGAAGGATTGCGAGAACCCATCAGATGGAGTGAGTTATCAGATACAGGTCTTGAAATCTCACAATAGATGGAGCAAGGACTGGAATTGGAACATCACGAGCACGATGTGGGAAGCCAAAAGCCGAAGCGAGAGCTGGGTGCAGTGAGAGCGGAGAGCGAGATGTAAAGACACCCACAGAGAAAAATGTCCAGAGGACTGTCAGAACAGTGACAGCGGAGAGCTGCGGCACACGCGCACGGCGAGCGATGAGCGCAGTGACAGCGGAGAGCTACGGCACACGCTCACGGGCAGGAGGCGAGCGCAGCGACAGCCGAGAGCTGCGGCACACGTTCGCGGCGCTGCGGGAGGCGATGAGCGCAGTGAGAGACAGCGGAGAGCTGCGGCACACGCTCACGGCGGGAGGCGAGCGCAGTGACAGCGGAGAGCTGCGGCACACGATCACGGGGGGAGGCGATGAGCGCAGTGACAATGGAGAGCTGCGGCACACGCTCACGGCGGGAGCCGGCGAGCGATGAGCGCAGTGACAGCGGAGAGCTGAGGCACACGCTCACGGCGGGAGCCGGCGAGCGATGAGCGCAGTGACAGCGGAGAGCTGAGGCACATGAGCGCAGCGACAGCGGAGAGCTGCGGCACACGCTCACGGCGGAGGCGGCGAGCGATGAGCGCAGCGACAGCGGAGAGCTACGGCACACGCTCACGGCGGAGGCGGCGAGCGATGAGCACATTAACAGCGTAGAGCTGCTGCACACGCTCACGGCGGAAGGCGGCGAGAGATGAGCGCAGTGACAGCGGAAGCACACGAGCGCAGGAAACACGAGACATTATGGAAGAGACATAGGCAAACTTACATTTGGGAAAACCAGCTTCGTGTAGTGTTGATGCAGAAAAACCATAGCCTATGCTCAGAAATGGAACATCTTTCCTTCTTACATTCGGAGCTACACCAACTTTTATAATAGACACCTCCACCCTGATTGATTCCCTTCCATATCCTTAGACACGTTCAGAGAGCGCGCGCAGGCACGAACCAGTAGGCCGATAACCATGGCGGCGGCCCTCAAATAATGAAGTTGACTACCGACAGAGTAAATTGAGCTGGAGTAAATTGAATGTCCGTGACCCGTCTGTCGTCTTTTCATCAATTATTGATGCGTCATAACCACGCCAAAGCGCAGGTCTTTCTGGTTAGCGGCTGAACAATGAATTTGTGAATTTGCTTCCTCCAACTCTCTTACTCGTTTCCGGCGCCCGGATTTGTTGAACAATGAATTTTCTACAACTCTCTTGATCGTTTCGTGGATCGTTAATAGCGTTGGTCAGCCGTTGAACGGTGGTGGCTAACGAAAGAGTTTGTTCCTTTCCTATAATATGCAGCCACGCAGACCTCTAATTACGTCAATGATATTCAATTTACCGAACTATTATCCCTCACCGCCGCTGCTAATCATTAACTAAGAGAGCGCGCGCAGGCACGAACCAGTAGGCCGATAACCATGGCGGCGGCCCTCAAATAATGAAGTTGACTACCGACAGAGTAAATTGAGCTGGAGTAAATTGAACGTCCGTGACCCGTCTGTCGTCTTTTCATCAATTATTGATCCGTCATAACCACGCCAAAGCGCAGGTCTTTCTGGTTAGCGGCTGAACAATGAATTTGTGAATTTGCTTCCTCCAACTCTCTTACTCGTTTCCGGCGCCCGGATTTGTTGAACAATGAATTTTCTACAACTCTCTTGATCGTTTCGTGGATCGTTAATAGCGTTGGTCAGCCGTTGAACGGTGGTGGCTAACGAAAGAGTTTGTTCCTTTCCTATAATATGCAGCCACGCAGACCTCTAATTACGTCAATGATATTCAATTTACCGAACTATTATCCCTCACCGCCGCTGCTAATCATTAACTAAGAGAGCGCGCGCAGGCACGAACCAGTAGGCCGATAACCATGGCGGCGGCCCTCAAATAATGAAGTTGACTACCGACAGAGTAAATTGAGCTGGAGTAAATTGAACGTCCGTGACCCGTCTGTCGTCTTTTCATCAATTTTTGATCCGTCATAACCACGCCAAAGCGCAGGTCTTTCTGGTTAGCGGCTGAACAATGAATTTGTGAATTTGCTTCCTCCAACTCTCTTACTCGTTTCCGGCGCCCGGATTTGTTGAACAATGAATTTTCTACAACTCTCTTGATCGTTTCGTGGATCGTTAATAGCGTTGGTCAGCCGTTGAACGGTGGTGGCTAACGAAAGAGTTTGTTCCTTTCCTATAATATGCAGCCACGCAGACCTCTAATTACGTCAATGATATTCAATTTACCGAACTATTATCCCTCACCGCCGCTGCTAATCATTAACTAAGAGAGCGCGCGCAGGCACGAACCAGTAGGCCGATAACCATGGCGGCGGCCCTCAAATAATGAAGTTGACTACCGACAGAGTAAATTGAGCTGGAGTAAATTGAACGTCCGTGACCCGTCTGTCGTCTTTTCATCAATTATTGATCCGTCATAACCACGCCAAAGCGCAG
>APFE031613182.1:0-20985 GCA_000404065.3 Pinus taeda
TTTAAATAATTTTATAAATGTAAATAAATTATTAATTTCATATCTATATTTCTTAAATTATTAAATAAAATATAATCACGTTTAATGTTACAAGATAAATGTAACGTATAAAAATATTTAATGGGCCAACATAAATAGACATTGCTTTGTGGTTTAGAAAAATAAATAATTAGAATTTATCATTCTGACTGCAAATAAGATTTTTATAATGAATAATTATTGCCTAAATTATTAAAGATATTTGTTACATTGGGAATGCATATATTTTATAAATGAAATATGAAAACATATTAAATATTATTTAAAATATGTTCATAATTAAATTAAAAATAATAATTAGAATTTATCATTGTGACTATTAATAAAATTTTTATAATTAATAATTATTGTCTAAATAATTAAAGATGTTTGTTAGATTGGGAATGTATATATTTTATAAATGAAATATGAAAACACATTAAATACTATTTCAAATATGTTCATAATTGAATATTTTAAAAGCTGAAGTATTAAATTTATTTTGATAGTTATAATAATAATAAAAAAAGATAAAGGGTAGCAAATGTAGGGAGGATTTAGTTTAATTTCAAAGAAGACTTTAATAAATACTATGCATTGGTTAGCAAGCAATATCAATAATAATTTTTAAATGTAATTAATGGTGTATCACGGTATTAAAAGCTTGCAAAAAATAAAGATCGATCACCCAAAAGCATGGTTAAACTTTCTATGGAATTGAAGTTCTTTAGTTTTCAATTGGTCAAATAATTTCTTCCAATAATGTAAATTTGACTTGGTGAAGGTGTTGTTTTTGTTGTAAAAAAAATCTAGTCTCCAAGAATACCCCTACTACATCCAAACCTCTCAATTGCAACATTTGATATATGCTCCATGAATCACAAATCCTTCTTCTTACACTTGAAGAAATTGTTTTTGTTTCCCTATCCATTATTTTGAATACCCAAAAATGTCATAATTGTAGAACTTTTATACTAGTTGTTGGAGAGCATTCATAGTTATTTGATATATCTTCTTAAGCTCGCTCCCAAATTGGAATTCATGAATAATAATTCAAATATTCATGGATTTGGTAGCACAATTTGAATATACATTTGTTATTTCATGTTTTAAAGACACGCAAGGTGTTGGTGGATTGTTTGGCCAACTAGAGAGCACGCATGAAGGAAAATTCAATAAATATAGAATGGGAGAGAAACATATAGTGATGCCCATCCCTTCAAATTAATGAGTAATTAGTGTACCCTATAATAACTCAAAAGTTGATTTACACCCATTCCAGGAAAGATAGGGAATTAAAATTCGATAAATATAAAATATAAAATGGGAGAGACACCTATGGTGATCCCCATCCCTTCAAACTAATGAGTAATTAATGTACCCTTATAATAACTCACAAATAGATTTACATCCATTCCATGAAACATAGGTACTTAAAACTACCAGAGCAAAAGCATTTTGGCATGTTGGTCTATTCTACCAAAATTTGATAATAAACTAAGAATAATCATTTCTAAAATAATTTTAAATTATTATAATATTTAGTAATTCTTTGTTATGATAAATATAATTTAGGTTAATTGATATTATACAGATAATTTACTTTTAAACTTACGAAGTTATATAGAATTTGCAATTTTAACCACGTGATAAAAAATAGTTTAGTTTCGGTCAAAAAACATAGTTTATTGGAAAAAATATTAAAATTTGGTTATTAAAATTATTTATAATTATAAAAAATTAAAAATATAATCATTTTGTAATATAAATATTTAATTTATTTCTTTAATATTCATTTTTAAATAATAATATATATATATATATATATATATATATTATAATTATATAGATAATAATAGATAATAGATATATATAATTTCTATTCCATAAATTATTAAATAGAATATAATCATATTTAACATTTAAAGATAAATACAAGATATAAAAACGCTTAATGAGCACACATGAGTAAAAGATGCTTCTTTGTGGTTTAAAATTGTTTTTAATTAGAATTTAACTTTTTAACAACACAAAAGACTTTCATAATTAATACTTATTGGCCAAATAGTTAAAGTTGTTTCTTAGATTGAGAATTAATAATTTATATGAATAAAAAATGAAAACATATTACTATTTAAAATGTCATTATAATTAATTATGATATAAACCAAAGTATTAAATTTATTGTAATAGTTATAATATTGAAAAAAAAGGAAAATATTAACAAACTATGGAGGTTGTAGTTTAATTTAAAAGAAGGCTATGATAAATATAATATTTTGGTTAGCAAGCATTACCAATAATCATTTTGAAATGTGGGTTGTGTATCATTGCATTTAGAGCACAAAAGAAATAAAGGTCAATCATATAAAAACATTGTTATACATTGTAAAGCATTGAAGTTTTTTAGTTTACGATTGGTCAAATAATTTCTACCAAAAATGTAAATTAGACTTGATGAAGCTATTGTTTTTATTGTAAAAATCAATATAGCTTCCAATAATACCCGTGCTACAACGAAAATGCTCTATTGAGAAACTGGATGCATCCAAATTCATGAATCACAAATGATTATTCTTACATTTGAAGGAAAAAATTTGTTTCCCTTTCTATTATTTTGAATACCCAAAAAGGCCATATTGGTAGAAATTTTATATTAGTACATCATATATTAGCTCTCACAATGTTTCAGGGATTATTTGATATATCCTTTTAGGCTCGTTCCTAATTTTTAATAAATATTTTGATACTTAAATTTTAAGTCTAAAAATTAATTATTTGAAAATTATTTGATTTAGTTATTACAAAATATTAAATTGTTAAGAAATATAAAATAAGGTTACTTTTCTTAATATTTAATATTTTTTATAAATAATTTTACATCCTATAAATTATTAATTTCAAACACATTCATGTATTATATTTCTATTTCCTAAATTATTATATAAAATACAATTATATTCAATTTTAAAAGATAAATATAAAGTACAAAATATTACTTAACAAACAAGTAAAAGATGTTACCTTGTGCTTTAATTTTTTTTAATTAGAATTTAAAATTCCTACTCTAAATAAGATTTTTATAATCAATACTTGTCCAAATATTTAAAGATATTTATTAGATTCAGAATTAATAAATTTTATGAATGAAATATGAAAACATATTAAATAATTGGAATGTAGGCTTTTGTGATTCATGATTTATACAAATATGTTTGGGAGAAAATCACATATCAAATTCTATGTATGTGTTTTGAAAATGAGGACATAAATGGATAGCTTGAACAAAGCTAATAAATATAGTAGAGATGCAACCACTAAATGAAAATAGTCAATAAAATAATTATTACCATATTTAAAATGAATTCTAGAGAGCTTGAACAAAGCTAGTAGATATAGTAGAATTGCAGCTACTAAATCACAATAGTAAGTAAAATAAATATTATTATATTTAAATGAATGTAAGAGAGAAAAAATAAAGTTAATTTTAAAAAGAAAATAACAATGAAAAACGCAAAAAAAAAAAAAGAATTATTATTCAAATAAATAAAAAATAATTAGGATTTAATAAAAATCATAAATATAAATAGCACTTAGAGAAAAAAAAAAAAAAAAAAACTAATAAAATTAAGAAGAAAATATTGAAAATTAAAATATAAAGGAAGAAATAAATAACCCTTACTTTCAAAAAGGTGGTCACATAGTCCTAATATGGTCATGGGATGAGTCTTAATGCCTAACCCCATGAGACTAGCCCTTAAAACATAAGCATGTGGTCATGTGGGCAACACGAGTCTCACGGTGAAGCTAATTGCCTAGCCTTCAAAACAGGCCCTTAAATGTTGATGTCGAGATCATGTGCATGATCTACAGGATGTGGGTCTAGCCCCCTTGCGTTAGCACCTCTGCAAGTGCGTTCAAAATGGTCTCTTAGTGGAGCATATACCCAAGACCTCGGGCTATTACTGAGCACTCCTCCACCTTCATACCTTTTGCTGAATGTCAAGGTCATGTGATTAGCGCCGTGATTTGGGTTAGTATAAACATCCTATGACCCTCTCCACCATTATTTTATAGGCATATGGCATCAAATATGACGAGGGTTCATGGTTGGTACCCCAAACCCTCCCTCCTAAAGATCTAAACTTAAAGTTTATATAATAGATCGGTCTATGCTATGTTAAGAACTACCATGTGGCATGTTGGTGAAGTGCTCCATTATGGAGTGGGAGGTTGGGGGTTTAAATACCTCGGACCTCGCTGAGACCCATACCAAAAGTTTAATTGACCCTAGGGTGCCATGTGGTAGCCCATGACTAGGCCACACGACACCCAATTATTGGTCCACATAAAACTAGCACGAACCAATCAAATGTGCCAAAAATAAACGAACCCGAGAATGACAATTAGCAAGTTTTCATTGGCTCATACCTTACATAGTCACTCTGCTGACTCACTGTATGACCAGCCTAGTCAATTGACTAGTAAACAAACTTACTGGAATTTTCAATTCTTGGGTCAAACAATGAGCACAGATAACTTGAGCATATGGTGTCAGATTGAGGTAAAACGAATGTCATTGGAATTAGAACAACAAGCACTTCAACGTGATGCTACATTTAAGACTTTCTGGACATTTTCATTTTTGAGCAAAATTGTGATCATCTAATCATATATGGAATCGAAGATCTTTAGTTTCCTATTGGTCAAATAATTTCTAGAAAGAATGTAAATTTGACTTGATGAAGGTATTGTTTTTATTGTAAAAGTAAATCTAGCTTCCAAGAATACCCCTGTTACAAACAAATTGTTCGATTGCAACATTGGAAGTATGAATTCAATGAATGACAAATCATTCTTCCTAAATTTCAGGGAAAATATTATTTCCCTTTAACTTCCTTTGAATACCCAAAATGAGTCATATTTGTATAACTATTAAAATATTGAATCGTATACTAGTTGTTGGAGAGTGTTTGTGATTATTTGATATATCTTCTTACACTCTACTCCCAAATTGGAATTCAAAAATAGTAATTCAAATATTCATGGATTTGATAGCACAATTTCAATTCACCTCCCTTTTTTAATGTCTTAGGGACACATAAGGTGTTGGTAGATTGTTTACACAACCTAAGATAACACATGAAGGAAAATTCGATAAATAAAAAATGGGGGAGGCACCTCCCATGATGTGGCTTCCTTCAAATTATGAGTATTTAGTGTGCCCTTATAATAATCGAAAAGTGGATTTACACCCATCCCACGAAAGAGAGGTACTTAAATCTTACTAAAATTCAATAATAAACTTTTGGGTGAGATTATGATTTCCTCTTGTTTAAAATTCATTTTTTAATGTAAAATAGATTTAACACCTACTCCATTTATGGAAAACATTACAATGAAATATTCCTAGAAAGGGGCCAAAACATCTATTAGAGTACACCCTTAAATGTTTGCAATATTCATTCTAATTTTCATACACAAAGATCATGATGGAGGAGTTATTTAGGTATTGGACATAAGGAATCTAGATTGAGTGTGAGATTTGTTTGCCTTTGTTGTCCCTTTCCTTTCTCTTTCAAGTTTGTATACCTTCACATTGGGTCAAGCTAGGGTGAACCTAGACATGAAAGAGCAGTTTGAATATGATAGAATGCAAAAGTGAACTTGCGTCAAGATATTTCCATGGATAGATTTGGAAACCAACATTATTTAATGTACAAGTGTGTAGAGATTGTATAACATATGCGTGAGATAGAATGATAAGAGACTTGCAAGAAACTAACAAGAGGTGACAATAGGGACCTTACATTAGTGAGACTAGCATGAAATGTGGGAGAAGAACCTACAAATGCAAGAACAAGAATAGGCAAGACACCACAAGACACAAGGCATAGATGGTGGTCAAAATTTGGTATTTGAGAAAAATCGGGAAGGCAATAAAAAATAACATGTGTTCCTTAGAAGTGAAGTACATGGAAATGGAAGAGTTCGTTAGTTTAATGGAAGAAAAGTTCGATAATATATATAAGCATTTGATCAAAAACATGGAGGGAAATGGACACTTGGTGCCTCCTCAATAAAAATGACCAAACATACCTATTAAATCCAAATATAGAACTATTATGGTTGCAATAGTGTAAAATATTCATCTAGGAGTCTTAATTGACTAGTTGTATTAATTAAATTTCGATATTTCATGATGGGGTCATGCACAATATCAAAGAGGTTGATGAGGGGGGATTAGCCCACCACCCTTCCCACCTATTGAATATTAAATGGAAAGTCTAAGGTTGGTCTTCGGCATGGAGACACATGTAGCCACCCAGTTGGAATTAACTAGAGGTGTAGGATGCTGAACTATATATTAGTTTTTGTGGTGAAGGTTGATGGTAACTATGGGCGTGAGGTCAAGGAGTCAACCTCCCTTCTACTTATCACTTTTATTTCATATTATATTGTGGTATTTTACATCAATTTTGCACCTCATCCATATTCTAAGTGGAGTGCTTGTGCCTAGAGCTGGAGAACTGGAGGGGAGTGGTTTTTGTAGGCTATAGGAAGGGGAATCGCTTGTTGAAGGAAGTTTAAAAAGAGATTTTTAAATTTTATTTAAGTGTTTATTAAAATATTTTACTAAATCCTTATAAACCCTAAATCCTAAAACATGAACCTAAATCCCTAAACCCCAAACCCCAAACCCTAAATACTAATCATTTTATAACATTTTAAAAATCAATTTGTAACTTTCATTTAAATATTTATTAAAAGCATTTTCTAAAGAGTATAAACCCTAAACAACAAACCCTAAAACCTAAACCCAAAGCCCAAAGCCCTAGATCCTAAGTATTTTATAACATTTTGAATTTTTTTTTTTTAACTTTTATTTAACTTTTTATTAAAATCACTTACTAAATTGTTATAAACCCTAAAACCTAGGACCTGAACAATAAAACCCAAACCCTATACCCTAAACCTTAATCATTTTATAACATTTTAAAAATATTTTGTAGCTTTTATTTAAGTGTTTATTAAAATAATTTACTAAAGTGTTATCAAACCTAAACCCTAAGCCGCAAAAACTACACCTAAAACTCTCAAACCTAAACCCTATGTGTTTTGTAACATTTTAAAAAGAATTTTCTAAATTTTATTTAGGTGTTTGTTAAAAGCATTTACTAAAGTGTTATAAACCCTAAAACCAAAACCCTAGGGATTTTACAACATTTTAAAAACTATTTTGTAACTTTTATTTAAGTTTTTATTAAAAGCATTTACTAAAGTGTTATAAACCTTAAACCATAAACTCGAAACCCTCAACCCTAAACCTCCAAACCCTAAAACCTGAACCTTAATCATTTTAAAATATTTTAAAAATCATATTAAACTTTTATTTAGGTGTTTATTAAAAGAATTTACTAAAGTGTTATAATTCCTAAACCCTAAACCCTAAACCCTAAACACTAAACCCTAAACCATAAATGCTAATTTTTTTCTAATATTTTGAAAAGAGTTTTGTAACTTTAGTGTTCTAAATCCTAAACCATAAAACCTAAACCATAAACACTAAAACCTAAACCCTAAACATGAAACCCTAAATCCCAAATGATAAACCGTAAACACTAAGAATTTTATAACATTTTAGAAAGAATTATGTAACTTTTATTTAAGTGTTTATTAAAAGAAATTACTAAAGTGTTATAAAACCTAAACCCCAAACCCTAAAACCTCAGGGTTTTATAACATTTTAAAAAGTGTTTTGTAACTTTTATTAAGTGTTTACTAAAACCATTTACTAAAGTGCTATAAACCCTAAACCCATAATTCCTAAACCCTTAACCTTAAACCCCAAACCCCAAACCCTAAAAAACCATAAACCCTAAACCCTAAAAAAACCTAAACATTAAAAACACCAAAAAACACTAAACCCTAAAAACCATTTTTTAATGTTTTTTTAAGTGTTTGTTAAAAGAATTTATTAAAGAATTATAAACCATAAACCATAAACCCTAAACCATAATACCCATGTGACAATGTCTTCTGCCCGGATCGACCCGCCGAAACGTGCCTTAAGGCCAAAAATAGGGGCAATGCCCCGTCTCTGCCCCACGGAATAAGTAAAATAATGTTAAAAGTAGTGGTATTTCACTTGCACCGAAAAGAACTCCCACTTATTCTACACCTCTCAAGTCATTTCACAAAGTCAGACTAGAGTCAAGCTCAACAGGGTCCCGCTGATTCTGCCAAGCTCGTTCCCTTGGTCGTGGTTTCGCTGGATAGTAGATAGGGACAGTGGGAATCTTGTTAATCCATTCATGCACATCACTAAATACATGACGAGGCATTTGGCTACCTTAAGAGAGTCATAGTTACTCCCGCCGTTTACCCGCGCTTGGTTGAATTTCTTCACTTTGACATTCAGAGAACTGCGTAGAAATCACATTGCATCAACATCCACAGGGACCATCACAATGCTTTGTTTTAATTAAAGAGTCGGATTCTCCTTGTCCGTACCAGTTCTGAGTCGACTGTTCGACGCCTAGGGAAAAGCCCTCGACAGGGGGAATTCTACGCCTGTAGCCCAATCACCACGCGACTGCCTGTCCTTGCCGTGAGAGTAGCTGAGGCAGACTGCCGACAGCCCAGAGATATCAAAAAAAAATTGGCTTCATTCTCAACCAAAGAGATATTAAAAAAAAATGAAAAGTGGTTGCTTTCTTTATAAAAGCTATACTAGTGGCCTATATTATATTTTCAAACATGTTTGTTTAAAAAATTTGAAATTTTTTAGCAAACATTAGGGGAAGTGACACGAGTTTCTTATTGTTGTTATATTCATCGAACTTTTCTTTTCAATTCTGAAATGGGAGTTTTCCTTTTGTAATTTTCATTTATCTTTTCCAATTCTTATTATGATAAAGGGTTTTTTTAGGTTCCAGTAGTTTTGTCTCACTGTTTTTGCTTGGTTTATTATGGTTTGAAGAGGAGTGTTATTTATTTTTTGTGAGGATTTTAATGTTAAGTTTCTAGGTTTTAATGGCTCCTCCAAGGTTTTGGAATTATAGATTAGGAATCCATAACATGTATCATATCTTTAAGAGTGTTATGAATACATAAGACTCACTACCTCAAGAAGAGTTTAATAGAGTACAACATTTGTTCCTATGGATAACTCAGGCTAAAGGGCTGGAAAGGAAAAGAAACAATGAAAGGCAGGTCAACGAAGGTGTCAAAACTAGGAAAACCACACCAAGACTAGCTCCTAGAAATCCAAGAAGGAAAAGAGGCAGAAAAAAGCAGAATGAGTTATTGATGGAATGTGGAAAACTAATGATAGATTCAGGTAAGATGAAATATCTAACCAGCTACTCCTTTACAAATCTTTCATAATGAAGTTCACATCTTGGAATATCAGAGGTATAGGAAGTAAAAGGAAACAAACGACACTTAGCAATAGAATTAAACAAGAAGCTTTGGATATGATCTTTATCTAAGAAACTAAACGTTCCATTAAAAAAAATAAAATAAATAAACAGTAAGTTGCTCAACAAATATGAGTTTCTAGAAGTCAAAGCAGATAAAACAGCAGGAGGAATACATACTCTTTGGAACCCCCAAATATTAGCATAATAGATGCTGAGGCATCTATGAATTATTTATCAATGGTTATTTAGCCTGTGGGAGATAGGGAGATTTATTTAATTACAAATGTTTATGGTCCTCAAAGACCAGATGACAAACTCAAGCTTGTAGAATCTATTGTATAACTAAGAAATAGACACACAAGAGTACCATGGTTTATGGGTGGGGACTTCAACATGATCAAATCACTGTCGGAGAAAAAGGTGGGAATAGAACTTTAAGCAAAGAATCTATAGCATTTTAGAATTTTATAGACAATATGAAGCTATTTGACGCTAATACAAGTAATGGCCTCTTTACATGGAACAACAAGAGGGGAGGAGAGTCTCAAGTAGCCTCAAAGTTAGACAGATTCATAATCTCAAATGAACCTATGCTCACAGACAAGGAAATGACAATGAGAATTCTCCCCTTTGGTGGCTCGGACCATTGCCCTGTCCAACTTGAGGTTCAAGGCATTGGAACCCCTAAGAATAGACCTTTTATATTTGAGAATATCTAGCTCACCCACCCAGATTTTGTGAGCAACATTGGAAAATGGTGGAAAAAAGATCTACATATTCAGGGAATGAGAATGTTTCTTCTACACAAAAGACTGAAACATATCAAGCTCAGACTCAAATATTGGAACAAGAATGAATTTGGGAATATTTTTCAAGCAAAAAAAACTATTGAAGGTAAAATACAGGAACTCAATCAAGCTCTTATCACGGATGGCTTTGATAGAGCCAGAAATGATCAAACCACCAAGCATCATCAAGGCTGGGAGAACTTATGTAAACAAGAGGAGATATTTTGGAGACAAAAAAAAAGAGTTCAATGGCTAAAATAAGAGGAGAGAAAGACTAGGTTTTTGCAAAAATCCACAATGGAGAACAGGTCTCATAACAGGATCTCATCGATCAAGAACTTCAGAGGTCAACTACTCAATACCCATGAAGAAATAGAAGCTATGTTGGTTCAACACTTTCGAAGCATCACAGATGAGACCATCTTAGACAGAGCTCATTTCATGAGGGACTTAACAAAGCACATACCTAAGCTAGTAACAAGAGAGGATAATTTCAATCTCGTTAGGACAGTGACTGAAGAGGAGGTTAGTGATGTCATCAAAGAAATGCAGAACAATAAAGCAAGAGGCCTTGATGTTTTCCATGTCAATTTCTTTAAAGCTTGCTGGAACATTGTCAAGAAAGGTATTCTAAATGTCATGGAGGACTCCAAGATGAACAGAACCATTTTGAAGGCACTCAATACATCCTTCATCTCTTTGATCCCCAAAGAAGACATTAGTCTAACTCCAGACAGATTCAGATCCATAGCTTTATGCAATGTGGTGTACAAAATATATCCAAAGTTATTGCCAACAAACTCAAACCCCTTCTTCCTACTCTAGTTTTTGTGGAGCAAACAGGATATGTGCAGGGTAGACAAATTATCAATAACATCATTCAAGCACATGAGTTGGTTCACTCATTGTTAAGCAATAGGAAGGCATAAATGATTATGCAATTGGACCTAACCAAAGCTTATGACAAGTTGAATTGGACTTATATCAGGAAGGTCCTTCTAGTCTTTGGATTTGACCATAACTGGGTAACATGGGTAATGGCCCTGGTGACTTCATCTAGCTTTTAAATTCTGGTTAATGGTTCTCCATCCAAGACATTTACTCCTACAAGAGGCCTCAGGTAGGTAGATCCGCTCTCCCCCTTTCTCTTTATCTTCATGATGGAAGGACTTGGTCGAACTATCAAGCATAGTAGAGAAGTGGGTACCATCAATGGTCTCTAACTCTCTCAGACTCGACAGGCTTTGACCCATCACAATTTTTTGATGACACCATGCTATAGGGCACCTAAATGTGCCTTAAGGCCAAAAATAGTGGCAGTGCCGCATCTCCGCCCCACAGAATAAGTAAAATAATGTTAAAAGTAGTGGTATTTCACTTGCATCGAAAACAACTCCCACTTATTCTACACCTCTCAAGTCATTTCACAAAGTCGGACTAGAGTCAAGCTCAACAGGGTCCCGCTGATTCTGCCAAGCTCGTTCCCTTGGTTGTGGGTTCGCTGGATAGTAGATAGGGACAGTGGGAATCTCGTTAATCCATTCGTGCACGTCACTAATTAGATGACGAGGCATTTGGCTAACTTAAGAGAGTCATAGTTACTCCCGCCGTTTACCCGCGCTTGGTTGAATTTCTTCACTTTGAAATTCAGAGAACTGCGCAGAAATCACATTGCATCAGCATCCACAGGGACCATCACAATTGTTTGTTTTAATTAAAGATTCAGATTCTCCTTGTCCGTACCAGTTTTGAGTCGACTGTTCGACGCCTAGGGAAAAGCCCCCGGCAGGGGGCATTCTACGCCTGTAGGCCAATGACCACGAGACTGTCTGCCCTCGCCGCGAGAGCAGCTCAGGCAGACTACCGACAGCCCAAAGATATTAAAAAAAAATTGGCTTCATTCTCAACCAAAGAGATATTAAAAAAAAATGAAAAGTGGTTGCTTTCTTTATAAAAGCTATAGTAGTGGCCTATATTATATTTTGAAACATGTTTGTTTAAAAAATTTGAAATTTTTTAGCAAAGATTAGGGGAAGTGACACGAGTTTTTCATTATTGTTATATTCATCGAACTTTTCTTTTCAATTCTAAAATGAGAGTTTTCCTTTTGTAATTTTCATTTATCTTTTCCAATTCTTATTATGATAAAGGGTTTGTTTACGTTCCAGTAGTTTTGTCTCGGTGTTTTTGCTTGGTTTATTATGGTTTGAAGAGGACTGTTATTTATTTTTTGTGAGGGTTTTAATGTTAAGTTTCTAGGTTTTAATGGCTCCTCCAAGGTTTTGGATTTATAGATTAGGAATCCATAACATGTATCATATCTTTAAGAGTGTTATGAATACACAAGACTCACTACCTCAAGAAGAGTTTAATAGAGTACAACATTTGTTCCTAGGGAGAACTCAGGCTAAAGGGCTGGAAAGGAAAAGAAACAATGAAAGGCAGGTCAACGAAGGTTTCAAAACTAGGAAAACCACACCAGGACTAGCTCCTAGAAATCCAGGAAGGAAAAGAGGCAGAAAAAAGCAGAATGAGTTATTGATGGAATGTGGAAAACTAATGATAGATTCACATAAGATGAAAGATCTAACCAGATACTCCTTTACAAATCTTTCATAATGAAGTTCACATCTTGGAATATCAGAGGTATAGGAAGTAAAAGGAAACAAACGATACTTAGCAATAGAATTAAACAAGAAGCTTTGAATATGATCTTTATCTAAGAAACAAAATGTTCCATTCAAAAAAAATAAAAAAAATAAACAATAAGTTGCTCAAAAAATATGAGTCTCTAGAAGTCAAAGCAAATAAAACAGCAGCAGGAATACATACGTTTTGGAACCCCCAAATATTAGCATAATAGATGCTGAGGCATCTAGGAATTATTTATCAATGGTTATTTAGCCTGTGGGAGATAGGGAGATTTATTTAATTACAAATATTTATGGTCCTCAAAGACCATATGATAAACTCAAGCTTGTAGAATCTCTTGTATAACTAACAGATAGACACACAATAATACCATGTTTTATGGGTGGGGACTTCAACATGATCAAATCACTGTCGGAGAAAAAGGTGGGAACAGAAATTTAAGCAAAGACCCTATAGCATTTTAGAATTTTATAGACAATATGAAGCTAGTTGATGCTAATACAAGTAATGGCCTCTTTACATGGAACAACAAGAGGGGAGGAGAGTCTCAAGTAGCCTCAAAGTTAGACAGATTCATAATCTCAAATGACCTTATGCTCACAGACAAGGAAATGACAATGAGAATTCTCCCCTTTGGTGGCTCGGACCATTGCCCTACCCAACTTGAGGTTCAAGGCATTGGCACCCCTAAGAATAGACCTTTTATATTTGAGAATATCTAGCTCACCCACCCAAATTTTATGAGCAACATTGGAAAATGGTAGACAAAAGATATACATATTCAGGGAATGAGAATGTTTCTTCTACACAAAAGACTGAAACATATCAAGCTCAGACTCAAATATTGGAACAAGAATGAATTTGGGAATATTTTTCAAGCAAAAAAAACTATTGAAGGTAAAATGCAGGAACTCAATCAAGCCCTTATCACGGATGGCTTTGATAGATCCAGAAATGATCAAACCACCAAGCATCATCAAGGCTGGGAGAACTTATGTAAACAAGAGGAGATATTTTGGAGACAAAAAACAAGAGTTCAATGGCTAAAATAAGGGGAGAGAAAGACTAGGTTTTTGCAAAAATCCACAATGGAGAATAGGTCTCATAACAGGATCTCATCGATCAAGGACTTCACAGGTCAACTACTCAATACCCATGAAGAAATAGAAGCTATGTTGGTTCAACACTTTCGAAGCATCGCAGATGAGACCATCTTAGACAGAGCTCATTTCATGAGGGACTTAACAAAGCACATACCTAAGCTAGTAACAAGAGAGGATAATTTCAATCTCGTTAGGACAGTGACTGAAGAGGAGGCTAGTGATGTCATCAAAGAAATGAAGAACGGTAAAGCAAGAGGCCTTGATGTTTTCAATGTCAATTTCTTTAAAGCTTGCTGGAACATTGTCACGAAAGGTATTCTAAATGTCATGGAGGACTCCAAGATGAACAGAATGATTTTGAAGGCACTCAATACATCCTTCATCTCTTTGATCCCCAAACAGGACATTAGTCTGACTCCAGACAGATTCAGACCCATAGCTTTATGCAATGTGGTGTACAAGATATATCCAATGTTATTGCCAACAAACTCAAACCCCTTCTTCCTACTCTAGTTTTTGTGGAGCAAATAGGATATGTGGAGAGTAGACAAATTCTCAATAACATCATTCAAGCACAGGAGGTGGTTCACTCATTTTTAAGCAATAGGAAGGCAGAAATGATTATGCAATTGGACCTAACCAAAGCTTATGACAAGTTGAATTGGACTTATATCAGGAAGGTCCTTCTAGTCTTTGGATTTGACCATAACTGGGTAATATGGGTAATGGCCCTAGTGACTTCATCTAGCTTTTAAATTCTGGTTAATGGTTCTCCATCCAAGAAATTTACTCCTACAAGAGGCCTGAGGCAGGGAGATCCACTCTCCCCCTTTCTCTTTATCTTCATGGTGGAAGGACTTGGTCGAACTATCAAGCATAGTAGAGAAGTGGGTACCATCAATGGTCTCTAACTCTCTCAGACTGGACAGGCTTTGACCCATCACAATTTTTTAATGACACCATTCTATAGGGTAACTGATGAACCTTTGCACAAGAGTATTTGGGAGCTGGTGATTAACAAGATGTAGGATAAAACCTAGAAATGGAATATTATAACTTTGAACTTGGCAGGACGGTTGGTGTTTACAAAAGTTGTACTTCAATCAATCCCCATCTTCATTCTTTCATCCCTTCCAGCTCCCAAAGGAGTCTTGTATCAATTTAGAACCATTCAATGAAACTTTCTTTTGGGGAAGGGGGAGGGAAGAAAGAAATGGGCCTTGGTAGCCTGGGATAAGATTTGTAAACCTAAAAAAAAAACAATGTTGTATTTCTCAAAAATTTAGTTAAAATAAAAATTTTTAACTATTATTAATATTAATGTATTTTTAATTACACAAATACATATATTAAAACTACAATAAAGTTTATAAAATTATTATTTCTATTATTAATAAAACAAACTTAAAATACTATTAAGAAAAGAAATTTTAATACGCTTATGAAGACATGTAACAATGAGGGTTGGCGGAGGCGGCTTGTTGGTAAAGTTAGACTCATCAAGATGGTGAGGTCTTGTGCTCAAACCTGAGCGAGGGCATTGACTAGTCACAAGGAGTGACTTGCCTAGGCCAAGCCCGCTCATCTTTTAAGGTCGGTGTAGGTGGCTGGTTTGTAAAGTCGGACTCATAAAGATGGTGAGGTCTTGTGGTCAAACCTCGGCGAGGGCATTGACTAGTTGCGAGGAGTGACTTTCTTGGGCCAAGCCCGCTCACCTTTCGCCTGCAAAGGTTTGGTCTCGTGACCATTGGATGATCTGCTAAGTTATTCGTGCCATTATGGACGTTACGAGTTCAAGTCTCGTCTTAACCGAGGGTCGTTCTTGTGGGCTAGGCGGTTCCTCGTAGAGGTTATAGTGGTAGCTAGTGGGATTCAACCCCATGTAACATGGGTACAATACCACCACCGTTACCGATTCCGCTAGTCAACAAAAAAATAAAAAAACATGTATCAATGGTCTAATTTGTTATGATAAATTAGCTAATGTACACTACAACTCTGTTTCTTAAATTGCAATGCAATAAAATTGCAATCCAGTACACTTGTTAAAGAATAGCTCACATAGTGGAGGAAGGAGTTTCAAATATAGGTTTTGAATTTTAGATTGAGGTGAAATTTTCTATGAGAGTTTAGCCAATGTACGCTACAACTCTTCTTGTAAAATTGTAATGTAATAGAATCGCAATGTAATACACTTATTAAAGAATGACTAACATAGTGCACAAATAATTGAGGTTTTGAGTTTTAAATTAAGGTTTAATTAAAAATAATCGAACTAAAGAATAGCTCACTTAGTGGAGGAAGGAGTTTCAAATATAGGTTTTGAATTTTAGATTGAGGTGAAATTTTCTATGAGACTTTAGCCAATGTACGCTACAACTCTTCTTGTAAAATTGTAATGTAATAGAATTGCAATGTAATACACTTGTTAAAGAATGACTAACATAGTGCACAAATAATTGAGGTTTTGAGTTTTAAATTAAGGTTTAATTAAAAATAATAGAATTAATTTCAAATTTAGGTTTTGAGTTTTATATTAAACTTTAATTAAAAATAACCAGCGTAAATAGTTATATTATAAAACTAAGGTAAATAACTATGAGTTATCAGCGATTGAAGATTTTTATAAAAAAAATTTGGTTTTTTTATTATTAACAATAAAATACATAATAAGAATTAATAAATGTTATAATTAAGAATACAATATGAAATAATAATTAATTAAAATAATAAGAATTAAGAATCTATATTTTTAAATAAAAATTAAAATATTAAAAGATAACTCAACTATAAAATATTAACTAATATACTAAATCACAATCAATAATTATAGTACAATAAACAATAAAATAAGCTTAATAAATATACTCTATAACATTAGGTTTGTTATTAATATATTACTATCTATAAGTACAAGTATTACACATATATTAATATATCAAAAATTATTCCCATGGGGCTTTGGATTGACGGTGAATGGTTGCATTGTTGAGGCACTCCTTGCGATAGGTCACCGGTTCAAATCCCCCGTGGGTGCTTAGATAGTATTATATATATATATATATATATATATATATAATATATTAATATATATAAATTCTTCTAATATTAATAGCAATTAAGCTATAATATTAACATTAATAAAATTTATGTATTATCATTACTATTCATAAACAATGTTCATAATAGTTACGTTTTATACATTAAAAATAATAATAATAAAATATAATATTGACAATACAAATATTCACATTAATGTTATTAATGATAAGGTTAAAATATTGTTAATTATTTCATATAATAATTATTTATGTAATAATTTTATATATTTTGTAAACTAGCTCAAATTGCTAATGTGACTAACATAATCATTAATGGTTAACTTTAATTAATTATAATTTCTCATTTTCAATCTTATTAAACACTAACAATTATAGTAGGTTGTAATTAATCATTTATTAGTGTATTAAGACACATAAAGTATTAATAGTTTGATTATTAACTAATATAAAACCATAATTTATGAATATCAATACTATTGATTATTAATTAATATTATTGCGTTAACTCCTTAATATAAGTAATATAAATAACATATATAAAACCGTGTGTGTGTGTATAACTTTTGCAACCATAGTTGTAACCCATCCTAAAATGCTTACTATTTACATATATTATACATATATTCTAGAACCATTGTTGGAGCTTTGGAGGCATAACTATAACGCTTAACTTTTCCTTTGATGACATGTTTTAAATGGCAAGTTTTAGCATTTAAATATAAAATTACATTTTAATATTAATATAATATGACACATATGTAATATATAATATATATTTATATTATATATATATATTATAAACGAAATGATTTTAGAATAATATGAAAATGAAGGTTTTAATTATTTAGTGTGATATGAGATTATCAAATAATGTAATCATGATAAACCATAATGGTTTTGTATTTAGTAAAAGACTTACTATATTAGACAATTTTAATTTCATGATATTTTTTATGTTTTCAAAGTTTTAATATGTAAGTGGGTAGGTTTTATAAAAAAATTAGGTTTGGTTTTAATATAATATAATTAATATGTTTTAATACTAATATTAATAGTCAATCATGATCAAACCACGTTCAACCATTGCCAAACTATGTCTGAATATGTTTGACAATCAACACTCTTCAACTTTAGTAAAATATAATTGCATACTATTATTGATTAATATTAATAGTTCAACATAGTCAACCAAATTAGATAAATGTAGTCAAAACTTGATAGGCAATGTTTAAATAATTGACCATGATCAAACTTGGTCAACCCTATGTTAATCATATTTAGCAATATTCAGCTTGATGACATAGTTAAACATAGTTGAGCCTTCAAAGGTGAACATAAACAACCATAGTCAACGATGTCAATTCGAGTCAAAAAATCATTAACCATAGTAAAAAAATAGTTGGAGATGTTTAACAATAATCATACATTTTTAGCGATACCTTAACCATGGTGATCACTGTGGTTTACTATGATTGACCATAGTTATCTAAGGTTACCATGGTCAACCATTGCCAACCATAGTTTACTATATTTAGCATGGTTGATGATCGAGGTGGATATTAGTGGCCACTTTCCTATTCCACTTGGATTCCAACACTTTCTCTTTTAGTTTTTTGGTTTCCTTAATTATAGCACAATTTACAATTTTTGGTAGTTTTTCGGGTCCTAAACTTCTGGAGCCGTTTCGGTGCCCTAAACAACATTTTTAGGGAAAACACAAAGGCCAAGTAGCTCCTGAATAGGTTTACCGATTAATTTTTGGTCTCATCTTAAAGATATTCGAAATGAGGTATTATTATGGCCAAACGAAGATCAGATGCCAAAGTTACGACCCCAGAAATTTGATGTACCAATTTAACCCAATCAACCCCATTGTTTTGGTGCTTCATCTCTTGGGGTTAGGTTTTTGGATGTTTAGGGTTCTCCATTATTTCTCAATAATAAATAGTTCTTCAAGCCTCATTGTAACATATTTTAGAGGCATGTATCCCCCACATCTCTTCTTAGAGATATCCTACCATTGCCCGAGCTAGTTTATTTCCATTTTGTATGCAAGCATATTTGAATTGTTTGATATTAATGACAAGAAGTTTTATTTCTACCTCAACCCTGTGTTTACGTTTATATTTGTATTATGTTGTGTTCCCGCACAAGTATGGATCATCGTAACATGCACTAGGAGTAAAGGCACTCCTCCCTAGGACAACTACAAGAATATGTCATAGTCTAAGATGTTGCCTAGTTGCCTAGTAACATGCACTAGGAGTGAGGCAAATGCAACTGGTGGCTGAGAACCAAAAGGGCAGGAAAATAGTGCCGGAGGGGCTTGTGGACGAGCGAACGATAATTGTTCGATCGTCACCATTCTTCCATCGTGTGGAAAGCAAATCACACGGAAAAGTGAAGAAAGAAGGGCTCCCATGGCATACACATAGTCACGACCAAGGAGAAGACTGAAGTCTAAAGGGCCTTGGGTAACCGAGACGTCTATATAGACAGTCTTGCCCCCCAAAGTGATAGGGAACTTTGGAAGGATCCCTAATGGTTGACTCGTTCCCCCGTCGAAAGCGGTGAGATTCTGCAACAGGTACAAGCGATGGGGAACCCAAAGCTCGCCAAGTAGTAACAGGCATAAGACTAACCGATGCCCCTTCATCTAACACAGTGCCAGGCAGTGCCATATGAGAAGCATAGGCGGTGACCCAGAAAGGCACATGGGATGGAAGGGGAGGGGTAGTCAAACAGCTCCAATCAAAGGAGACGACTGAACTACTTGGTGGAGGAACCATATGGTTGCCCTCCTGCTCAGAAGGAACCGAATCGCAATTCTCTGGAGAGGCTAAGATGGGAAAACCATCATCGAGCTCAGGAGAATCCGACGAGACGAGAAGAACATGGGAATTTGACTCTTCCGAAACAGAGTGGATAACATTCTGCCCAACCAATGGTTGGTCGGGAACAGGCTGGGTACAGCCAGGTTCGGGAGGAGGGGCCTGGACAAGAGGAGAATGTGAAACAATCTCATTGTCAGGAGGCGAATGATCTACAGCTGCAGACAGACGTTGATATCCAACGGGGAGTTGGGGCGGGGGGGCTGGGAGACTTTCCAAAACAATGGAGGCTTTATCCATGAGTGGACAAAGGTGAAGGGGATGATTGCCTTCACAAAGTCTACAGGGGATTCGAATCTTCCCATTTCCCTTACCATTCCCAACCGATGAGGGAACATTGCCATGAGCTTCAGTGGACGATAAGGGGCGTGTCGGGTCACGAGACCATACTTCTAAGATCCTGGGAATGCCAGGACAATCACGAAGAAGATGGTCCTCCTTGCATAATCGATAAGGAAACTTAACCTTTCGCGGAGGAGCGGAAGGGGGCCCGACTTCAGGTGCATTTATGGGAACTGTCGTACTAGTAACATCCCTCTTGAGAGACTTCTTCTTCTTGGTCTTCTTCTTCTTCTTCTTAGCCACCTGGTTACTTGAATCGAAACTTTCACTAGGAGAAGTACAAGAAGGAGACGTAGAAGTAGGCATCGAAGGAGAGAGGTCCACCTTAGGTTCAACATGATGTTGAGCAGGTGGAGGGACTGATGGAGTATCAGCCGACATGGTAGGGACCAAAGAGGTTGAAAACAACCAAACAGGCAACCCGACAGTTAACCTTAGAAGGGATAACGTCGTCATATAAGGAGCACCAACATTCCCAAGAGGAGGGAAATGATTTGGATTCCCGTCAGGAGGGGAACTTGGGTTGGCGAACCCTGGAAAAGTTGCCATAGGAAACAAAAAGAATCCTATTCAAACTAACACACACAAGATCTAACCAGGTAATGTTATCGTGGCCAAATGTATTTTAAGACGCAGGAACCAAACTTGACCTTTTCATGTTTCGAGAGTCGAGAAAAGGACGAAAAGATGACTCTATCTACTTC
>APFE031613183.1:12118-64490 GCA_000404065.3 Pinus taeda
ATCCAGTGTACATCATTGCCAAACAGATGATCATCCAAATCAAAGGATGATGTGTCCATATCATCAGTTTGTCACACAGACGATCGTCTGTCCTATGTACATGAAAATGAGTTTATAAAGCTGAGAATGGGAATGCTCACCTCAGCTAGATCATGAAAAAATGTTTTCAAAATAATGTATTGTATTGTATCTTATTACAGGTCGCCTCCCAGCTCGGAAAAAACTTCAGATCCTCATAGTAAAGCATTTCACCCAACACCAAAAACAATTAACGACCTCATGCTTTAGGGGGCAACTGTTATAGACATTTTTGGGCACTTCAACCCCAATCACAAATGTCCATAAACTGAGGGCTCTTAATTCCCTAAAAGGGTTGCTTCACTACCTAAATGAACAAGGTCAATTGATTACATCATCTCCTAGAAGTTCTCCATTGAAAACTGCTCATAAATGGTCAAAATTGGACCATACTGAAAGCTCCATGCAGAGGGTGCGATGCATATCACCTTCCCAATGTACAGGGTACGATGCATACTGTTTTTCTCCTTTGTAGGGTGTGATGGTTGGGAATGGACAAATGGCAGGGACCAAAATGTGAGGTGGAAGATCATGGAATCTTCCAGAAGCTTCCCCTCTGACACTTGCCACTCAATTTTCAACCAGGGATGAGTAAGAGATCTTCATTCTCCAAGTGGAAGTAGGAACTATCAGAGAGAATACATTAATCAAGATCCCAAAAGATGACTCACCTCTCTGTAATCATCTATATATGGATCCCTCATCATAGAGATCCGGAGGTTGGAATTTTGTAACTTCTAGAGAAGTGTTGTTGGTATTCTGGTGTACATTCACAGTGTTGGGTGATTTTTCTTTACTTGAGGTGAAAGAAGGGCTTCTTAGCTGGAGGATGATGCTGGGTCAGAGCTGCTCATGGTTGTAATCCTCTTACTACTTTTATCTGAATAAAGCTATTCTTGTTTCCTTCCATATCCTGGTGTATTTGTTTACATATGCTTGTATATGGTTAATGTACATCTGATCCTGCATTATTTGTGAATTTAGATCCTTGTTTCTTGCATAGTAGTATGTTGCTATGATTCTACAGGTCCTTTTGAAGCTGAGCAGACAAAGAGCGAGCAACAAAACTCTATCAAGAAGGAGAGGGAATCGAGCGCAAGACCCAGGTTGGCCCTCCTGGTTCTCCTCTCATCTATTTTCATAAAAGGAATCAATAGTAGACTTTGATTGTTTGTTTCTAAGATAGCCACCCATCTTAGTGGGAATAGCAACATCCGTGTGGACACTATTCCCGTATAATAGGTACTAACGTATTCTAGGTTACCATTTGATTTCATGCACAATACTTCATTATATGATCAACAATTTAACTCAACAACATTAGAAATCAGTTAACAGTGGTAGAATATGTCAGGGATATCATGATTCAGAGTTCAGACAACTTCATAAATATTTAGATGATGGTAAACAATAGTCATACCGCTGGTATCTCTCTTCAGGTTAGCATGGGAGAGACTTTAGCTACTTGGACAATGTTTATGCCTTAGCATGAATGCGTCTAGGGATGAAATCTCCTCGATGTGTGACTGCATCAGGAGCAGAAACCATAACTTTTGTAAGGGCTTCAATTATAACAATCTATTGCATATCAATACTTTCAGATGCACATAAGTCATACTTCAACATCATAGAATATGAATAGTAAATAAGGGTAAGATCTTAAGAAGAGATTCTCCCTCTGACTGGGAATCTACATCATTCATATTCATTCATGTAAGCAACCTATCTCTAGTAGATTCATGCATCATTAGATTTATTATAGCATAAGCATATGGCTATCAATGTCATGACATCAATCTTTCATCAAAGGTTAGATTCAAAACAACAGATAGATGTAGCATCATATCTGAAAGAATATGAACACAATAACATTTTATGTCAAGTCATTCCATCAAGTTACTACATCCAGTTTAACCATATGCCATCAAGACAAGACTACAGGTAGTAAGAGATCTATAATATCAACCTTAAACTTATACCTCTCACATCAAGGTTACCATGCACTTCATGACCAATGAGATCATATTAGGTCATTCAATAAAGCTTTATCAAAACAACACGAGTATCAATCATGCTTATCACAAGTATTACCAATAGAATCATGTATAGGAGTCAATGAACTATCCTTATTTATGAAATCCATCATGAGAAGTCTCAAGAGTATCATTTTCTAGAGCCAAGGTGATAGCCTTATTTATAGGATCAAGATATCTAATGGATAGACCATAGATATTAGCCAAATATAACGTGTATTTATGTATCAATATTATTTAGCCTCATAGAATTCGAGAAGATTAAAAGTTCAAAACTAGGTGCAACATTTCATTATAGGAGACATAGATCCAAGTCACTTTCATATACATCTATGAGCCATTGAAGAAAGGGACATTCTCATCATACCTTAGGGCTTACCATGCCAGTAGTTGAAACATACCATGCATTCCTTGTCGTATTACCTATGCACCTTTTCATTAGTCATAGGATGCTTGAAACACTCTGTCATATTTTCATCAAGTACTTCTTTGTCTCTTTCTAGATTTGCATCTCAAAATGATCCTCAAGAAGGATCTACTCATCACATTTCATTAAGGAGGTTAGAAACATCCATATACTCAAATACATATGTAGGAAGTACAAGAAATAAACATAATCATGAGATCTAACAAGTAAGAAGCATCATAAGTCAATTAATACTTATCTTTAATGAGAGGTGATCTTCTCCCTCTTGAACCAATCTTCAAAAGCCATTAATGTCCATGATCCATATACCAATTTTTCCTTAAAGTATCCAAATATATATGCTAGTAATTATCCCATCTAGGGCTTCATCAAATCTCCCGCAAGTGTTTGAGAATATTCTCATTGACCATACTATATCTCATATAGTTTCCATAAACCAAGGTTTTCTCTCCAACCTTAACCTCATATAATCCATCAAACCCTAATCATTAAGATTTCTAGGGTTTTCTTCAAACTCTAGAATTATTTTAGGTCTCCACCATACTCTTCTTTCTTCCATCAATGGTGTCATCATCAGGGTGATCTCCATGGATTTTCTTAAACCCAACTCCGATACCATGTTAATTTTTCATATGGCAACATTGTTCTTTGCTATGATAGTTTCATTTCATCATTAATACATTAAGTTCATGACACATCATACTTACATTATTCAAATATACACCATTATACATCCACATGTGCAATAACATAGAAAGAAACAACATCACCATCATCATCAATGTAGTGGAACATAAAAGGAACAATAGAAGAAAGAATGCACGCATATAGAGACACCAAGATTGGTCAAAGAGTAGGGAAAAGACCACTATGGGGAAAACCCTTGCAAATATTCTTCTTCTTAAATTGTCAGCAACTGATGTAGCAAAAGAGAGTACAATGATCTAACACTTTGTCTATGCAACAAAAAAATAATGTTATCTATGAAACTGATCTAATCATGCCAGGAATCAGAATCCTCATATTTATGGTCGTAATGTGCTATCGCAAACTGATGTCAACTGATGTATACTAGTGTCACTGTGTGGAACACTTTTGAACACTATTGTTACTGTCTATGAGCCCAATACATATGTTTGCAACTGTTGATGATGTTGGACCTGCCAACATGTCAAGGGGATCTCCTTGGTAAGAAGTCCCAATTAGACCTTAGATTAATCGGTGTAAGAGTCCCAACAGTGGGTCGTAAAGCAATGCCTTGACCACAATTTCACACAGAGGAAAGTAAGATAACTCTGTCAGTAGCAAGGGTGTGACTGCTACAGTGAGTCAAGGAAGGTGTTTGAGAGGTTCTAACACATGGGGGGTGAGACGAGTGTGCTCCTTGGCAACTTGTAATAGTACCTAGCTAGGAAGGGAACACATGAGTGAAGATGCCTCACAAGTTGGAAAGCAAGTCAGCCAAAAATCCAAAGTGATGGTTAAACCAACAACACATCTACAACAAGATTCATATAATTTCATACAAAATAGTTCATACACACCTACATAAGTTAAAAAACATACATCACTAAAGCAACTGGAACAATCCAACTACAATATTCTTCTTCTTAGATCATCAGCAACTAATGCAACAAAAGAGAGTACAATGATCCAACACTTTGTCTATGCAACAAAAAAATAATGATATCTATGAAACATATCTAATCATGCTAGGAATCAAAATCCCCATATTGATGGCCATAATGTTCTATCACAAACTGATGTCAACTGATGTATACTAGTGTCACTGTGTGGAACACTTTTGAACACTGTTGTTACTGTCAATCAGCCCAATACATATGTTCGCAACTATTGACGGTGTTGGACCCACCAACATGTCAAGGGGATTTCCCCAATAAGAAGTCCCAATTAGACCTTAGACCATTTGGTGTAGGAGTCCCAGTAGTGGGTTGTAAAGTAATGCCTTGACCGCGATGTCGCATAGAGGCAAGTAAGATACCTATGTCAATAGCAAGGGTGTGACTGCTGCATTGAGTCAAGGAAGGTGTATGAGAGGTTCTAACACATGAGGGGTGAGATGAGTGTGCCCCTTGGCAACCTGTAATAGTACATAGATGGGAAGGGAACACACGAGTGAAGATGCATCACAAGCTGGAAAGTAGGTCAGCCGACAATCCAAAATGATGGTTAAACCAATAACACATCTGCAACAAGATTATAGTTGCATACAAAAAAGTTCATACACAACTACATAAGTTAAAAAGCATACATCGCACTGGAAAAATCCAACTATAATAACAACATATGCATGAAAACTTGTTGGCTCTTATTGTATAAACAAGTGTAAGTTCCAATCATACAGTACATCCATGTAAACCCACTAGCCCCAATAGTGGAACACTACAACCACATCTGCCTGCTCCTCCAAAGAGATGTACTAGCTCCGTGCAGTGGAGAAGCCAAGGCATGTTACAATAGTGTCCAAGCTCTCTCGAAGATAGTCTTATCAGAATCTTGGCTGACCAAAAGCCTATACAATGAGTTATGAGGGACTATTTATAGCAAAGTGTGGGGTGGCCCTTGACATTCCCCTTTGTGAATGTACAACTACCCTCATGACTCTTCACCTACTCTATGACTGTTACATCCACTACTGACACTTGACTTACACTTGGCATGACTTAACATTACATTGCACATGTACCCATGTGAGCACAACTTGCTTGAGCAAGCCAAACTAGAGATCACTCTAACTTAGACAACCATGGAAGTCCAACTCCTCAACATCTTCATGCTGATCGACAGTAACATATTGATGCCAAGATCTGTAGTCCTTGATTGTGTCCATGTGTTCCTTGGCAACACCTTTATGAAACCTGATCCTTGCCTCCATAGCATCTAGGTACATTGCTTGGCCTCCTCTGTCCAACTCATCTAAAAGAATGTGCATCATTTTCTTCAAGGTGGATAGACTAGCAACATACTTATGCATGATGTCTGTATTGAGGGGAAAGTCTAGGTTGGTGGTAATGCACATCAAATCATTGAAGTAAGAGTCAAGCTCGAGTCAGACATGTTTCTTTTTCTTCGCCTCAGTGAGAATCCCAAGTGATGGGATCACATGTGTGCGCACCACAACATCCATACTTTTGAATACTCGTGCATGGGAAGCACGTATTTTAGTGATGAATTGCGAGAGTTCTTCGTAATTTCAGATCTGACTCTGGATATGTGCTTTTATCTTGATCACACTGACCCTCATCATCTTAGGCAAGTGAAGTGGGGCTCCCTTGTACTTCATCATCCATGTTTGCATGTCATCAACAGAAATATGCAAGTTCATCAAGATATGTGATCTTCCAGCACATTGCTGCTGCCATCCATTGAGATGGATGAATGCCTTGTGCACGGTACCAAACTTGGAATACAATGCTCGCATAGATGTGTCAAGGGATAATACTTCATCTAGTATTTCCAACTTCCTTAGTTCAACTTGGGCAGACATTGTCACCAAGTCTCCTCCTTGCTTGGTCATTTGTAGTTCCTTTGCCATTCGCTCATTCTTAGCTATTAGGAAATGAACACTTGAGCTAGTGGCTTCAACATACACTCTGGTTACATCAGCTAGGGCAGTTGGATGTTTGCACACATCATTCATGATCACTCATTCTTCAACTTGCACAAGAGATGTTTGATCCTCCAGAGTTGACACTCTACAAGACTGCACAACTCTATGACGGGATTCATCAAACGAGATGTTGTGCATCTCTTCTTCTAACTGATCACCAAGGATCTCAGTGCCTCCTTGGTCATTTGGGACATTTTCATCATCAGGATGCATTGAAGTGGGTGATTCGACCTCTTTGTGGTGAGGCATGAGGTTGATGTCCTGTTCCAACTCCTGCTGCTCCATGTCTGCATCCAGCTATTGAAGTGCTTGTTTTATCTCATGAGAAAAGTCTTTCCCCTGTGATGGTTCACCCTATTCACTTGATGCCAGTTGTTCAGATGAATCAACTACTTGTACAGGAGTTGCTTCATCTATTTGGACATGTTTCACCCCCTACTCTATCTGTTGTTGTTGCGCTTCCCTCTATTGTTTGTGCAACTCATGTTCCTTTCGGAGTTACTCCCTTAGCTCATGCAACTCCTTCTCTACTTCTTCCATTCACTTCTTGTCCTTCTGCCTTCACGTGATGCACTTGTTGTGTTGTTGCCTCTTCACCTCTATAGCCATAGTTTCTTTCTCTACAAGTGGATCTGCTCGAAAATTGCATCTTTTCTCCTCCTCCATGTGATCGACAATCTTCCTCTTACCTTTGTCGTGCACTGGTATGCTTGCCTCTGCTGCCACTATTGCTATTGTTGGTGATTTCCATGATGCTACTTCATGTTGGTTTGCTAACCACTCCACAACGAAGCCGATCGGTTCATTGGGTCTATAGAAACTATAGCAATATCTCCATGGGTCCTCCTCGACACAATGAGATTCCTTGTGCATCTAGTTGAACTAAACTCTCATGTAGTGATCTTTCACAATGCAATGTGGGCCATACAGGTTGTAGCTTCAGTGGTCAAATGGGTACTTCTTCATCAATTCTGATTCAACATCCACCTTGTTGGTACTCTGGATCTCATATAACCTAATTTGCAACAGAAGAGCGGGCTAAGGTGACTTCTTCTTCTGATGCAGTCTAGTTGTCAATCCTGCCAAGATGTGATATGCTACTTCCTACATGACAAGTATGTCCAATGAAAACTTTGGCAGAACTTGTGTTGGTTTTTCCACATTGAACATTCGGATGAAAGTACTAGACGGTGAGGCATTCCAATCTTCAATGCCTCCATTTATTCCTTTGACATGTAGGGTGGATTCTTTTCAAATATCATCTTGTACATTGAGGTGAAAAAACGATTGGACAACCATGTGATTACTCCTTTTAAGCTTCATTTAGACAATAACTTGAAATATGTGTTCACAGCAATCTCTGTCGGTGACCATGCCCACTCCAAGCCCAAGAATTCCTTTTGGGCACAGACTGCATCTAGGATGTAGGTGGACATGTAAACCTTTGCATGCATACCTTCGAAGTACTATCGAGCCTTCATTACTTGTTCGTTCAGTTGATGAGCCAATATGTTGGACCAGTTACATGGTTTTCCTTCTCTAGGTAGTTGGTCTAATGCAACCACCCAACTCTATGGGAAGGTTTCTCTGCTTGCTTGGCCATACAATCAACAAGAAAATATGATCAAGTATTGGTACGCCTTCCTCAATATCTTGGTCTTGTAGATCTGGTTGAGTGTCAACTTGAATCGAGCTTTCTCCTTTACCCAATTCTTCAGAATGTCTCTAGAGTTAGCACTGCTATTGGGTAAGATGAAAGGAGTCTCCATGACAGTCATGGGCTCTAACATCTGATACATCTCATCATAATCTCATTCCTAGAAGGTTGCAAGTTTCGTCCCACTGACACTACTCATGGTCATTGTCACTAGATCAGTGTGAGAGATGATTCACTGTTTCATGTCCATGCATGGGAACACGAGATATCTACATGCAATTTTTGGTACAAGAAGGACTTTTGAATGTTCACATACACCTGACGGTCTTTGAGGTGTTCCCCAAAAGTGGCTACAAATGTTTCATTGACCTCTTGCCACTTCATCTTGATGTCCTTCTCTATATACAACTTTATATCTTAATAGATCGACAAACTAGATGACACTTGCTTAACTACTGCTCCAGCTATATTTCCATCAGCGTCTTATGATCATGTTCTCTTGGAAGCGATTGAGACAGATGAACACCTGAAAGATATGGAGATAAACAACATGCATGGAAAGAAATTTGTCAGTGAAAACAAAGAAATTTTGGGGAATGACACTGCACATACCTAGGAAATTGATGGGAAATATTACACGATTTCTTCTAGCAGGCTGGGTGACTGGTTGGCAGAATTCTGAAAAAAGGAATTTTGGGCTCTCTAAGAGGTACGACTGGTTGTTGGATCTACGCAATGCATAAACCAGACTGGTTGATGGCTACTGGGATTGCACAATGCACAATTCCAACTGGGAGTGACTGCAAGCTCAGGGACTGCATTGCACAATTTTCTGGGCCAATAGTCACTGCCCCTCATAAATGTGCAAAACAGCCTTGGAGGGTAGTGTTGAGAAGAAATGTGCATCTCTAGAGAGGAAGGTAGAGCCTTCCTTCCCTAGATTGTGCAATGCAGTCTCAGTGAAGGCAGAGTCTGAGCCAAGGTTGGCATGACTCATCGATGGGAAACTAAAAGAAAATAAGACAGTGAATGCATGACAACACTAATTGAAATCAAAAGTGATTGACAGTGCATGCAAAACAAGAAAGAAATATTCAACAAACAGATCAACATGCATGTGGGTGAAGCGATTCACCGGTTCAATGAATGTTCATGAAAAATAGTTTCATGCATGCGACAATAGTAAGATAGAAATGAAAACTAAAACAGAGCTAGGACAAGCTAGTATACATGTAAATGATAGCAAGCATTCAAATAAATCAAGAAAATAACACGCGCACAAGTGAATACACAAAAAGCGACAGAAATGTTGAAAAAGACAAGTTGAGGCCACTTACCCGTCAATAGCTGAGCCATATGTGTTGAAGAGTCCTGGATGTGATGTGGGATGTCAGAGCTCCAAGATTGATGTGAAAGAATGATCTCCAATGCATCGAATAAATAAGTTTGGGCTCATGATGCACATGCCAAAAATATAGGAAAAAGCGACACTTGGAGGGAAACTTTTAAAACAACTCTGCATGTAACCCCTGGTTGCTAAAAATAGCTCCCTTACTGATGTGATGCCCTTTTTATGTTTCCTCTTGCTATTTTAGGAAAAATCAGGTCATGCATGCATGCAAGTCAAGTTTTCTTTGTCTCGGGTGGAACTAGTCAACTAGACTACTCATGTACGAAACTGCTCAACTGCTTGAGAAAAATTGCGCATTTCTCGCTGGGAGTTGGGCTAACTGCCCAGGAGGTTTGCGCAATTTTTGGGTAGAGCAGCTGACTGTTTCCCAAATTTTCACAATTTTTGGGTTGAGAAGCTCTGCTGGGTAAATTTGTGCAATTCTTGCTGGGAGTGTTGGCTGGTAGAATTGTGCAATTCTAGAGCCTAGCAGGTTGCCAAACAAAATTGCTCAATTTTCTTGGGGAAGCTGTTCAGCCTACAGCTGGACCAAGTCCAGGTGAAAAAGCTATGAGGGGAATGGGTCAAGATGTGATCGACGGGCTACCTTTATTCAAGAAAACATTGAAGCTTGTGTAATTGATAAAGCAAGACAAGGTGTTGTGAAAAGTTGGTAGGGAGGCTCCAAAATGGGCTAAGGAAAAATTTTGGATGGTGGTTGTAGCCGCTACAACCGCAGTGAAACTAAAAGATCAGATCTACAAATATACATATATATATAGCAGTAGAGTGAAACCCAAATCTACCAGATCGTTGAATTCAATTGAAGCCAATATGTTAAACTTTAGATTAGAACTTGGGTTACCCTAATCAACATTATCTGTGTGCACCCGAAACTCCCAAGTCGTTCTGTTGGATACTATATGCTAGCGACTGTCACTGTACAGTCACTCTTAGGAAGCCTTCATGCATGCAAGTGTGGCATAATAGAACTAAAACCTAGAGTCACTCCCTTACTATAGCTATTGACCGAGACATCCTGGTCACTGTCAGAACCACTCTATGCGAGTGACCGGGGATTGATATCTCTAGATCTATATTTGAAGCCATAGTCGCTCCCATAAGCCTTTGTACTAGCATCCAAGAGTCTATATTTTCTCTCAGAGGCTTATGTGCCAGCGACAAGGGACCAGAATTCCCTATTATATTCCAGCGACCAAGATCTAGAAGATCTTGACTAAGAGCGAACCTTTTTCCTGTAATTTCGGACCCTTGAGCGAACTCCTTCCGTCGAACCGTTGTAAACCAAGACAAGAGAGAAGAGAAGATGTGTCAAAATGATCTTGAGGTATTTTCTATTTATAGGCTTTCCTGAGGGTTCACTTTGGGTTAAAACTGAACCAAGCTTTTACTCAATTGGTTAGGTCCGACCCATTCCATAATACATGTATGAATAAAATAATTCATAACTCAACTTCTGATTAACCAAACTGGGTGATATGTAGGTTGATTTTGGTCCTCTCAAAAATAGGAATCCAATGCAATAATTATCTTAATCATTTGAGTTGTCTAAGGTGGAATGTTGCCGAAGTTTCCAAAATTAATAGGGAGCACCCTCTCAAGTGAGAAATTGTAGCTAAAAATTCCCTATTCCAACCCTATCGCCCCAAATCAATTTCTTCATTTTTGCACATGCAAGCTCAGAACTTGCAATTTAGGACGTACACAAACCTATTTTAGAAATCAATTTTAGACCTATATGAACCAATAAAATAAGAGAGAGAATGATATTCTCGATGACGATGATTAAATGAGATTGGTTTGTCTTTTATTTATATTCTTCTAATAATGTTGAATTCTTTAAAGTCAACCAATACTTCTGTGCACATGTGGGTTTTCACCTTAAAAATACAATTTTACTTAATTGAATTAAATTTTTCCAAGGGCTAGGAGATGTCTTTCTTTATGAGAAAGGTTGTGTAAATGAGGGAAATTTTTCCTAAGCTTCCAAATTAACACTCCTCTCGGCTAGGGAAAAATTACCGGCTACAACATATATCCCATCTCAAATATCTCTTCATCATCAAATCAAATGTCATCACTCATCATATTTTTCTCATCTCTACTCATATCTTCTAAACACTCTCAAATCTAAAAGAAGTAGAATTTGACATCATAGGAGAGCTCAAGCTACCACCCTCTACCCATCAAGAAGCCTTTGCTACCACCTAGAATCATCATCATCGGGGAGCCTTTGATACCACCCATTATGCAAGGACAATAGATAGGATATGACTTACCATGGAAGGTAAGGATCATAACTATCTGATTGTATGTTGATCTTCCCATCAATGCCCTAAAGAGTGAAGTGGTAGAACACCTACATCCACTACCTTAGGAGGATATATACACTTATCATGAATGGTAAGGGTTAGACACAACCCAAGTCACTTGGGGGAAATACACACTTACTCTGCAAGGAAAGGGTTAAACACACTCAAGTCACCTCTCAACCCATTAACTAGATGTGGAGGAAGAATGCCAACAAGACTAGCTTGTGGGTAGGATGCATACTGGGGTATAATTGGCAGGGTGAGATACACACTTATCATGAGGTAAGGATCAAACACAACCCTGAGATGACAATAGGGGAGATACCAACTTACCATGAGGCAAGGATCAGACACACCTATTTTCTACGAGTTCCCTCAAACCTAAGAGCTCTCTAGCTCAATTCCTCACACTAAGAGTTCAGATGGGGGGAAGAGCATTTCTCAGTGTCCTCGATCAACCAAGTCCATTACCTGAGAGGGTCACATCTATTAGTCCAAGCTACTCTTTGAAGACTAATAACTTCCCTTTCAACAAATCTTTTGTAAGAATGTATGTTATCTACTTATTTGTCGAAATGTGATGGAGACTCATGGCTCCTTCCTTCACAATGTCTCGAATGTAGTGATACTTGATCTCGATATGCTTGGACTTGTCATGAAATAAAAAATTCTCTACCAACAGGATCCCACTCTTGTTGTCGCAATATATTACTGGCGTATCTAGGACTTTCTCAAATAGCTCTCCAAAGAGCTTTGTCAACCAAACTACCTCACAAATATCCATGCTAGCAACAATCTACTCTTCCACGGTCATGATTAAGCCACAAAATTATGTTTCCTGCTCATCTAAGAGATCATCACACACTCCAAACTAAAGTAGCACCCTGGAGTGATTTTCATGTCAATAACATTTCCAGCCCAGTCAACATCTGTGTAACCATGAATTCATACATCACCGGTAGAGTATCTCAAACCAAGGTTAATTGTCCTATGAAAATATTGAATACGTGTTTGGTATCAACCCAATATGCATGAAGGGGCTTAGTCATGAATTGACTAAAAGTGTTCACTTGAAATCATATATATAGATGGGTGTTTACAAGGAATATCAATGCCCCAATCAATTGGCGATACTCAAAAGGATTAGACAGGTCAAGTCCAACAAAATGTCTACACAAATTCTTAAAGTTCAACTCCATTGGTGTGGCCAAGGACTTGCATTCTACCATAACAAATCTCTCCAATAGATATCTGGAATATTTTCCTTGAAAAAGGAAAATCTCTCCATGTCTCCGCCAGACCTCTAGTCCTAGAAATTAAAGCATCATACCAATATCATTCATTTCAAACTTAGAGACCAACTCCCTCTTACACTCAAGCATCAAGGGATCCCTACCTATCAAGAATAAATCATCAACATATAAAACAAAAATCAAATGCATACCTAGGAAAACTTTGAAGTAGAGTTTTTAATCAACACTTCTCCTTGTGAATCCAAGCTTCACTAAGTGACTACCAATATGGGCATACTAGGTTCTGGGAGCTTGTTTTAAACCATATCATGTTCTCTTCAACCTGCAAATGTGAGTCCTCCAATGATTCACTTCAGATCCCTAAGGCTTCTCAAATACTTCTCCTATAGTATGAGATGAAGAAATGTCATCTTTACATCCATCTAGTGAAGTGTCCATCATTGACTAACAAGAAGGGAAAAAAATTATGTAATAGTGGTGTAATGGGAAATAAGAGAAAACATATCATAATAATCTTCTCCCCCTTCTGGGATAAGCCTTGGGCCATAAACCTTTCTTTTTATTTCTCAATGCTTCCATTAGATCCATGCTTGATCTTGTATAGCCATTTTGAAGCTACAACAAACTTTCTCTTTAGTCTCTGAATGACATTCCATACAACATTTTTCATATTCGACTCATATTCTTTGGCTATGGCATCCCTCTAAACATGTTCTTTCACAAGTTCTTCAAAATTGGGAGGTTTAGTTGTATCATAGTGCTCAACGCTACAACGTATCCCTGATATGAGCATGGATTCTTACTTTCTCTAAAGGTCCTTTTGGCAGGAACATATCTCTCAAAATCCTATAATGTATCATGAAGCCATAATGGTCTCTTACTGGTAGAGGGATCACTTGCAGGGGGATCCAAGGGGTCAATATGTTCCATGGGATCATCAACTATGTCTTTCTTAGATTCCATCATAGAAGGGCCTTCTAGTATATCATCATCACTTTCCTTCTCAGCAAGAGGAGGCGAAGGAAGGTCCCTTTATTTCCCAAGGGAAAAATATTTATCAAAACTTACATATTTTCTAAACTCGATCGTCTTATGACCAAATATATATTCTAAATGCATTGATGAGAAAGGTTGTCTAAATGAGGGAAATTTTTCCTAAGCTTCCAAATTAACACACCTCTCAGCTAGGGAAAAATTACCAGCTACAACATATATCCCATCTCAAATATCTCTTCATCATCAAATCAAATGCCACCACTCATCATATTTTTCTCATATCTACTCATATCTTCTAAACACTCTCGAATCTAAAAGAAGAATAATTTGACATCATAGGGGAGCTCAAGCTACCACCCTCTACCCATTGGGGTAACCAAATATCCACATGACCAATGTCAGGCTTCACACTTGTTAATACTTCTTTGGGAGTCTTGTTATCCAAAGCTTGATGAGTAACCCTACTTTGTACATAGATCGTTGTATTAGTAGCTTCTCCCCAAAGGAACTTAGGAAACTTTTTATAATTGAGCATGGCTCTAGAAACTTTTATGATAGACCTGATCTTTCCTTAAACCACTCTATTCTTCTCAAGGTTATAAGTTACAATTGTTTCCTTCTTGATACCTTCTTTCTTGCAAAAGTCAATGTACTCATTTGAAATGTACTCTCCACCATTATTGGATTGAAAGAATTTGATTTTCTTCCCTCTTTGATTTAATATCAATTCCTTGAAATTCTTGAAAATATCGAAAGCCTCTTCCCTATGCTTCAAATAATATATCCATGTATTCCTGGAGAAGTCGCCAATGAAGATTATGTAGTAGAGATGTCCACCAACATAGTGCAAAAGCATGGGTCTTCATAGGTCAGAATGAATGAGTTGAAGGATATCATCAGTATTTTTCCTACTAATGGGGAATAGTCACCTTGTCTTCTTTCCACTCTAACACCCCATATGTACTCCATTATGACTATTTGGAGCATTAGGCATCCTGGAGACTAACTTCTTCCATTTTTGTAGGGCTTCATAATGTAGATGTGCCAATCTTTGGTGCCATCACTAACTTTGATGATTAGTCTCATGAACCATTGCTAGTAGAGGTCTTCCATTGACTCTGTAGAGTCCTTCAAGACAATCAAGAGTAATAATACTAGGGAAAAACCCAAAATGGTGAAAACCCTTTCAAATTCTTCTTCTTATTAAATTATCATAAAATGTTCAGTAAAGAGAATTATTACAATGGTTCCAATTCATCAATAAATGGACTATCTGTGTGATAATACGACCTAGATTACTCTAACTAAAATAAATTTATTAATTTAATCACAATAAAAAGGAAAGTAACATGTTTATAACTTTACATTTACTTGATAAAAACATACAAGAAAAAAATGATCAACAAGATATGAAAAATGTAATATTTTTTTTTTACAAACATTTACATAAATAAAACAACAAATGGAAGAATACCTATTCCAGTGGCTTGGTTTGGATTCTCTTGAGTCTATTGGGATGTTCCTCTTGGCTACCTAAATGAATTTACCTCTCAACCAACTAGGAATGATTTCCTAGCCTAGGGAACCTCCATAGGTTCCCTAGCCCTCCAATCCCAAGTCCAACGAGTTATAGTGTGTCCAATCTAACACCAACACTCTCCAATATATCCAAGTTTGAATTCTCTCATTTTTCTCTCCATTGTATCCCTTCTCCTTCTCCACATTCTTCCCCAAAGTAAAAATCCTCTAATTCCAAAACAAAAACCAAGGATCTCCCTCTTCACCTCTCACCCTCCTTCACTTTATGTCTCTTCCTCTCATCCACCTCAACTACTTACCATTAATTCCATGACTACCCCCTCATCCTTTTAATTTAATATCCTTGACTTTACTTACCATATCTTATCCAAAATTAGATTTGAGAAGACACCTTAGGAATATAAATATGGATATCTAATTTATAAATAAATTGGAGAATACCATATATTATCCAAAAGTAAATTTGAGACAACACCTTGGGAAATGAATAATAACAATATTAAAAGCCATATCAGTAAAATAAAATTACAGATTCACAAGTGTGGGTATATACCAAGATTAATTAATAAATATAGGTCAATATTTTCAGGTTAATTAAGCACTAATCAAAATTAGCATGAGATCATCAAGTAGGGAATTACATACACCCCTCCTTCAGAAAATGTTTTCCTAAAGTTAGATTGAAAAGGACACAAGGAGTTCAAAGGAAGTTTGACAATAATGCATAACAAATAGAGAGAGATATAGTAGTCAAATTAAGTAATTCAATCAATGATACCACTTACCATCAAGATTCTCCACTTAATCAATAACCTCTTATCATCCCTAATCTACTTCTTCTCCCATCCTATCCATCATCTGCTACACTATACTATGGCATCGGCTATACTGATGTAACCATTGATAAAAGCAATATAGAGGAATTGTCTACTACATCAGCCTAACTTCCCCAGTACACAAATGGAAATTGTCATCACACATCTAAGGGGTAATTTCCATCTGTTCCCTCCCATGATTCCAAGCTTGGAGGTTACACGATGGGAAATTCTTCCACCCCTCCTCAAAACTAGGGTCAACACCCTAATATAGACCACATTATGGTGTTAGTTGGATACTTCTCATTGAATAATCCAGTCAGGCGGTCATGTCACCCTCCATTTGCACCTTACTCATGTCATAATAGTGCATATCAAGTGGGTGCGAAATCTATAAGAAAAATGTACATCATATCATTCCTCATTGGATGTATCGATATCCCCCAATCAATAACATAGATCTTGGCTATCACATAGTCCTTTTCAACATGCAAGTTAGTTCTCATCCATGCATGCATATATATATATATATATATATATAAATATATATATGTAAATATATATATATATACATAGCTATCTAGGTCAAAATGGGCATTACAAATGGTCAAAAAGTGAGGGGTAGTTGTAATGTATAGCCTCTACATCCTCCTAGGTAGAAAATCTTGGGATGTACTTGTCCCACTGGATCTTATGAGTACGTTGTATGATATTATAGAGAATTTATGTTATATGATGGGAATTTTTTATTTATAACTAGTTCATTCAATTCTTATATTCAAATACCTCATGTATTTTGGACCTAAATGTTTTCTTCTTGCAGCCTTAATTCACCAAATGATACATTGACTGTTTGAGAGTTATTATATATGTAAAAGATTATGCTAACTGTTGGATATAGAAATATTGAAAGGTAGAGTTAGTTTGAATGAGAGTATCACAATTATATTTATTTACACATTTGCATATTAGAATGACACTTTCTAAATGACCAGTAGGTTAAGGGCTTGAGTGTTTTCTCAAGCTCTAAAAAGTAAACAATATATGTAAAACACAACTAGATATTGAGTCAAGGACAATTGAACACTGAAAAGTGAGAAATCCTATCCACGAACTTCTAATATTATGTAAAGCATATTTAGAGACTCAATGAATCACAATTAAAAAAAACTAAGGAAATAAATTTTAATATTGTAAAGCATATCCTTTAAAATTATTGTGAACCGAATTGTAATTAGAGACAAAGATGTGAAAAACTATGAAAATAATATTCATGAACTTACATGATTGTAAAATTTTTTGAATTCTCCTTATTAATATTTTAATTTTGGTCTTTATAGAGTTTCCATTGTCATCTACATTCCATTAATAATTTTCTTCAATCATTGAATCATTTGCATTGATGGTTGTAATGATTGGCATCTTTTGGATCTTGTCACAATAATAAAAACCAACACTCTCAATGGACCATCATAAATTTTCACCCCATCTAACTTGAACAATTACTTCATCGAATTTTTTTACTTAGCATTTTCTCCTCTAGGTGTTTTAAAATTGTATTTGTAGTATTTTAATGGAAATGTAATTTATGACTTAATGCAATTTAAACCATGTGTCTACCACTAATAAAACATGATTTCTCAAAAATTCCACGAAAAGATATGTACATAGAATGAACATAGTTACATTGTGGCCTTTTTTATTTTTATTGTATAGCTTAGGTGGATGTTACTATTTCTAACATCTAATAAACTGACTAAGCATTGGTAGAAATTTCTTCCACTTGCCACTAAAAATGATGCAAACATTTTTTTTGAGTTTTAGTTTGCTCTAAACAATGATTGTTAACTCAAAAAAAAAACACAACCACTTTGGTGCAATACAAAACCGTTTTTCTGAACTTTAGGTGTATTAGTTCCATAAATACCTTTCTCACAACCATATATCACTTACAACCCAATATGTCAATATGCATATAACACACTTAGTTTCCTTTTTAAATAACCACTTATCTAAAATACATATCTTGAAAAAATAAAAATGTCCATGGGAATGGAAATTAATTAGCCATTACATGTGCATGGATTAGAAATAATGTAAGGAAATGGCATAGCATGATTGTACATAACAAATTAAATAGTAATAACGCTTATCTTGTTCAAGACTATCTATAGTAATTATTGAATTGGAGTTATTCCTTGCCAAACCATACTTTTCCAATGTAAGAACCATCTCCAAGTTAATCTTTTGAAGTAAGAAGGGTGAAGGGTGAAGTGCGTGATTGAATGGATAACTTAAGTATACCATCCCTTGTTATGAATTACTTATTTTCCCCTTGCTAGCCATTTACTATTGTTGTCAAGTCAAATCCACACAAGATTGCAGATTAATTATGGCATCACATATTCTCAGTCAATTTATCTATATTCTGGTTATTTTTATTCAATTCAATTATCTTGTTTTTATTTCATTCCATTTGTAGTATTTATCCTTATCAATGAAGCTTTAAAAAAAATGTGTGATTTCTTTTACTCTATGGCATGTTATCTTTCAGAGACTTTATAATTCATCAATGAAATTATGATCACATATTCAATCTTTTCTCATAGATGGTCCATCACTAGTCCAGTTTATTACTATTTATTTTAGATTATCATTTTGTATAAATTCTACCCACTTTCTTATACCTCAATAACATAATCCTTATTAGGTTCACACACGTTTTTTCTTTCACACGTTTTTTCTTTCAATCTCATTTAATCAATGGTATAGAACTCAAATTTTCTTTCCATTTAAATAAGTACCAACTCTATCAACATAATCCTCGTACTTATTCATATAAATTGTCATCTCTTTTATTTTCTCTCCCTTAGTACACTTTATTACACCTTCCTCCTTATCTGAAGTGATTATTATTATCCTAGAATGCACCATATAATTATCACATTGAAGCTTATTGTTCTAAGATGTTAATAGTTATCTGTAAAAGTTTGTATGTTTTGTTGGCATCATCTATCCCAAATTCAATCTTGTAGTAAAAGAAATGATATGCATCTTGTATGAAGACTTACATAGACTAACATTCCAAGCTATATCTATGCTTTCATGTCCACAAATTTATGTTCCTTGATGATACAAATATGCCATTTTTCCAGTGTATCTAATCATGCATTAATCAATCATGAATTTCATTCCCTTTTAGACTTTCTAAGGTAGCATGTTTAAAACCAAGGGTCAATTTTCATCTAATAATCAACGAAAATTTCAAACCATATCAGGTTCCTTCTCCAAACCTTTTTTCCTCATACAAATTCTCCTTTGAATTTATTTTCCTCATTGCAACTATAATATGAGTTGTCATTACCCAAATGATGTATAATTTAATATACAGTATATGTTTTCCATAACTTGTTATACAGTATGAATGTCATACTCTTTAATAGGGTAAAACAAATATGAAGGACATTCATTTATTCATATTCTTACAATACTTGTGATTAATGAATCTATTGTTTCCAATCTAATCTCATTACTGTAACACCCATAATACCACTACAACTCTAACAATTTTATTTTGATAAGGATAGATGTATAGTTATCAAGGGGCATTTTCTATCTTAATTATGAAATGAGACCCCTTTTATCTAAACTTCCTCTTCATTAATAACATGATATTTTTGTCAATAAAATATGTTTAAATTATTGATAGCTGGTCCATTTAAATATCATACTCTAATTTTCAAGTTACCTTCTTCCATTATAGGAATTTATATAGGTAGGTAGGAATAACCCATTTTTACACAATAAATACATACATATCCTAATATATATTGTCAGGACCCTATCATCACACTGTAATTTTTTTTCGTATGTGCATATTCATCTAAGCATGTGTATTTCCACTCACTTGTACATTTACACACTAATTGATAGGCTTACTCTTATTCACATTTGGAATCCCTTACTAATACCAATCTACATTAAGGTGTTGAATGGAAATGTCTATATATCACGTGATATATATATATATATATATATATAATTTATTAATTTGTCATCTCCTTACATGTGACACCACCCTTTAAATGAACTATTTCCTTCCCCCATAGGATTCGTAATTTGTGTGATGGTTGTTTTTGTTTTGGGATATATCCCTTTCGTTGCATAACTATAAAGTTACATTGATGCCATCTCTCAAAACCACTAATTTTTCCACCTTACAACTTAACCCTACAAAGGATTTTACTTGGTGTGCCCTTAAATTTTATGAACCATACAAAATCCTTACTATTTTTTTCATTAAAGTTTCCCTGTGTGATTTCTCCCTGGAAATAGAGCGACCCATTGTCTTGGTGCCATGAACCTCTTCTTCACATGGGTGCAGGTGGTTCTTGGTTTATATTCTATGTTGGCGATGATTTGGGGGTCGATCAACAGTAAGGACCACCCTACCCCAACCCTAACCTACCTTTCTAATGAGCAAAGGATCATTTCACCACATTCGTCATCGTCTTATGTGCCATGTGGCTTCCCTATGTTGTGGCATCTGGCTTGGACAGAGTTCATCCTTCTCATGGCTTACAGAGGACTCATGGCAGGAAATGGACCAGGATTCCACCCCTTTGGCTTTTCCTTAGGTAAAATATTGCATTGTTGTGGCTTGTTTTACACATTTACAGGTTTTCAGCGAGGTTTTATATACTTTAACTAATGTCTCCTCTTATCAGGACCAAATTATGGCACATTTTGCAAGAAACAATGCTTATCTCCTATGGTTGAGTCTTCATATGATCAACTTTGTTCCTTGATGTGCTCACTCCAAGTAATGGTTTTCCATATGGTTGATCTCTGTCACCTTTTCCACATTTCGCATTTCCATATCCAGCGAGAGAATGGTGTATCGTACCGTTAATTTCCGTCTCTTGATTTTCAGGTTTTTTGAGGAAATACCAAGGGTTTGGTCTCCTTGTCGGGTTGCTTCGAAAATTGCTCCATGCTACCACTCATAATCGACATCCAAGTGTGGTATTTCCCTCTAGGTCGATGATCTATTTCTAGATTGGAGTCATTTCCTTTGTTCCAAGGTTTACTTGCACCTTTACAAGGTTCATTTTCCTTCTTTCAGGTTTTCGAGAGAGTTCCTGGACGTATCCATTTAGTTTATTTTCTTAGGGATTACACAGGTAAGGATTGAACTAATTATGATGCTTTGCCCCTTTTTATTTATTTTTTTATATTACCTATGAATCCAAAGGGTTTATCTAATGTGGAAATGTTCTCTTTCCTACGTTTTGTCAGTAGGCAATAATCTCTTGTACTATAGTTTGGTTTCCGAGACTCAGAAACTCCCTCATTTTTCTAATTTCCACCTCCACGATTTTGATTTTAGGTTGGTAAAATTATTCATAACGAAACTGATATGCCTTATAATATCTAGCAAGTTCTATGTCACAATCATTGTATTTGTTTTGGTCTTGTTCCAAAGAGTTCAGTTTGTAGTATCCTTTAATGAGGTGCAACTTGGCCTCACTTTGTAATGAACTTCAATTTTCATTTTATACATGGTGTAGACATCTAGGTCTTAGAATTTTATGGCAGTGGGGTTTTGGTATTCAGATTTATATTTATGTATTTTCTATCCCAGACATTTCTAATTTGTTAATATATTAGGACTGTATGTTAAATGATCAATTAGATATACATGTTTTTTTACCTCTTCCCATATTCTTTGGTGAACTTTCCTAAACATAGCTGTATATGTTCTTGGCCTTACTGTTAGCGTTCTTACTATTTCTTGGCCTTACTGTGCATACTATGTCTAGATCCAGCTGCTATACTCAACTTAGATTTGGTTTTGGTTATGTCTAGATTGAAAATGTAGTTTTCTATTATGGGTCAAGTATATAGTTTTGTGGTAAATAAATTTTAATTTGGTCCCAAACTGTGGAAAATCAAGTTGTCAATCTAATTGCAGTTTTAAGCACTGTCTTTGGATATTATTACTTAGCAATTACCCCTGGTTGGACTTGGTGGATCACAGTTGTGCGTGTTTATTTAGACATTTTTATTATATGTTTTTGTGCACTCAATTTGGATGCATATATTACCTTGTGGACATAGGTGCTCTTATAGAGATAAAAGAATATACTGGGTGAGGGATATTAAGCATCTCAACCTCCGTTAATTTTTTGACAACTACCACTGGAATTTTATTCCCAACAACCAATTACTTTTGTGTTGTTCCAGAATGTCCATTCAAAATTCTCTTTCCCTAAACTCAATTTAATTAAGAAAAATCATGTGCATTGTTGAATATTGCACTCAGCATGTTAACTTCATACTAGCTCTTATTTCTTATTGCAACAACCCTGATTATTGTTTATAAGTTACATAAATAGAACTACAACTTGTAATCTAGACTAGCTACACCTCTAATACTAGTGTACATGCACTTTAACAAGTTTCTATCTTAGTTTTCTAGAATAACTTCACACCTCAACTACTTAACAACCACATCTCCCCAAGGACTACAATTGCATGGTTGTTTAACCTATTAATTCTAGAATCTTACCTACTGCACTAGAATCCATCAAGTAGTAAATATTCTATGGTCATACTTTCCTACACAACATTAGTAGTTATGAAATATATACTTATATAATTTTGTAACCTTAAGTACATCAATGACATGTTTTAATTGTTTTGAGTACAAGTATCACATAGCTATAAATCAATTCATATTTTAGGAAGTTTATATCCCATAATTTCATTTCCAATTTTGCAATCATAACAAAGCATCAAATTATATTTTTCAACATTCATTTTCACCATAATACTTTATCCTAACTAAATTACCGACTTCGAAGGACTATAGTTACACCAACAACATTTCAAATAAAACCATATCTATATCTACCTTCACGTATTAAAGAAGTAAATCAAACAATAAACAATCTAACCAAAGTTGTCGTGGAGAAACAAAACAGCGAATCTGACACCTTCACCACCCAACTGTAGAACTGAGTTCCTCTAGTTCACCTGCAAACTGAGACCTTCTGCTAGGGTAACAACAACCACATTGATTCCCTCCATGGTAATTTATACCCTTCCTTCATAATAATTGCTTCCTTTTTGTGGCATATCGCTTTTGTGGCTTTACTACCCACTTTCCTACCTTTTTTCCTTAACGACCTGCCTTTTTCTCGCACGGTGGTTTAAGTGCAACCAACTTAGCATATTTCCTCATCTAAGTTCTTCTAAGGGATTTTTCTCTCCCACCACTTAGTCTTATCTAGAATTTTTCTCGAATCATTATGTTGAAGGATTTATCCAATCTCATTAGCAACGAGATCTTCCAAATTTTCCACTTTTGGGCAACCAATCTCATTCTCGAGTGTCTCCTTGTAGTGCCTATGTTTCATCCCTTATATTAATAAACAAAATACTTATTTACAACAATTTTTTTTTCCAAAGTATCTTCATAAGTTTTCTACCATTCTTATACACATAGATATTTAACAAAAAAGAAACAACACTATATAGTAGAGGGACATTACATCCTTCCCCCTTTCATGCACACCATACTCAATGTTTAGTTCATAGGTACTTTTGGCTGAAATAGTGCTGGAAAATTTTTCAACATTTCATATTCTCCTCTCAAGTAGCCTCCTCGAGTGTATAGTGCTTCCATTGCAGTTTAACCCAAGTGACAACTTGATTCTGGAGCCAAATCTTTTTTCAACCGAGAGTGAAGAGTGGTTCTACCATAAAATCTCCTTCAAGTTCCATCTATAATAGTTTCCAGTCAATAACATGAGAATTATCGTGTACATACTTCTTAATTAACGAAACATGAAAGACATTATGAACTTTAATGTGGCTGGGTAGCGCTAGTTGATAAGCTACAAGTCCTACTCTATCCAAAATATCAAATGGACAACACAAGTGAGCGGCCAATTTTGGACAAGTGCCCATTATTAATGTACTTTTTTCTGGATTTTACTCTTAAATAGACACGTTCCCTAACTTTAAACTCTTTGTGTGATCTCTTTTTACCTGCATATTTTTATTTTTTTTTATTTTTTTTATTTATTTATTTATTTTTTTTTAATTTATTTTTTTCGGTCCTATTCTACTTTAATATTCTACTGAATCCTTCGAACTGTATGCTCCATTTCCTGTAATGTATCTGGCCCAAGAATCAGCTTATCCTCTGGTTGACTCTAACTGAGTTGTTGGAATTATGATACAGGTGTTGTCCTTGATGGAAACTCACTCAGATGAAATATCACAGTACATCATGTCAACAACAAAGAATTACAGATCATACTACAAAGAATGAAGAAAGAGAGGTATACGCAGGTTCACCTTGACCAAGCTGCATGTACACACAAGTTCACTGAACATAAGTAGCATATACGTACACACACACTTTCACAGAAGGAAAAGCACATATATCTTGGAGGTATTTTGATCGAAGGTACTTGGTCCAAGGCATTGACCCTAGGTATTTGGTCCAAGGTATTGGTCTTAAGTGGTTTTGATCCATGGTATTGAGAAGGGCCTAAAACTATATAAGGAGGAGAATATCATTGGGCCAAGTGTGCAAGTATCGAATATCTGATGAAGTGTGAGATCTATTATGCAGGTTATTGGCTTATGGTGTTGTGCTTGATTTGAACCAAGGATGAACCTTAGCGGTTGATGAGGGATAAGATCTAATGATGGTTCAGGATCTTAAGGCTTGAAATGAATTATCATTATGTGGTTTGATCATGTATAGTCTAGATCTAAATACTGATGCATATGTTATTCTGTAAATATTATGATTTGGGTATAACTGAAGTCTAGACTAGCTGCAGAATTATGAATTAATTTTTGCAGATGTGTGTGCTAGTTGGCTTTGATAAAAGTGCGTATACATGCTCGTTTGACACATGGAAGTAGCATATACCTTATGAAGTATGTTTCAATTGTTTTTGTTTGTTGTTGCAAAGTTCTGGGTTCTTCTTTGGGTTCTTGTGACTATATTATGGTAATAGTGTTATGAATGATCAAATTGATTGTGATTTGCTACAATGATGATGGGTTGTCAAAGTGATTGATTGATTCAGTTGTTGGCTGATTCAGAAAGTGATGATTGATTTTCAGTGACTGGTTGATGCCGATGTATTTGATGATTGTATTGTAGTTATAATGTTGTTGATGGATCCAGTCTGAAAATTTATGAAATGTGGTCCTTGGAGGAACAAATAAGGTCATAGTCTTCTGTAGATCGCTACCTACATACTAGTAAACATATCAGCCAATACAAGAGCTAGGGGGTTGTAGATCCCTTCTAGTAGAAGCTAGAGAATGAGAGAAGGTTGTAACCTTTTACATGTAGAAGCCTGCATTCTGGTATGATTCTACACTAGTACAAGATTGTAAATAGATTTTTTTATTATTAAAAGAAGATAGAGACAACAACAGTAGGTGATTTTTACCCACATTGGGTTTCCACCTTATATCTTGGTGTTCTTGTGTGTTTCTTATGTGTGATGCTTTATTCTGCTTTTACTGCACTGTTTAATAAATATCTGATATACTGGTTAAAGTTTAATGCATGATAAATTGTCTAAATCAAAATTTCTCTGCATATACATCGGTTGCTTTAAGTACAGTTGCGTGTACATGCTAGTTTTGCTTAGTTGAAGTAGTGTATATAAATCTATTTGGGAAATAAAATTATTAATCTGATAATACTGATTCACCCCCCTCTCAGTATTATTTCCAACAATTGGTATCTGAGCAGGTTCTTCAGAAGAAGATTGATCGCTTGAAGGGAGATCCATCATCATGAGTAATCAAGAAAGCGTGGGATCCATCAGATCGCCAATATTTGATGGGAGAAAATTTGTTTATTGGAAAATAAGAACCACAACCTATCTACAATCACTTGGAATGGAAGTCTAGGAAATTGTGGAAGGAGGATATACATTTCCAACAACAATTCCTACAGATACAACAGGTAAAAAGCAATAGGAAACTAATGCCAGGGCTGTCAATACTTTATTGGGAAGTCTATCACAATCAGAGTTTATCAAGGTCATGCAGCTCAAATCAGCCAAAGAAATATGAGACAAAATTTTTCTGAGCTACAAAGGAGACTCTTAGGTAAAACGTGCTAAACTTCAAACTCTCAGAATTCAGTATGAAACTCTTAAGATGCACAGTGATGAAAGTATAGCTAGCTACTTCTTACGCATAGATGAGGTTGTCCATTGTATGAAGAATCTGGGTGAAGATATAAAGGAAGTTACCTTAGTTGAGAAAGTTTTAAGATCCTTGTCTGCTAAATTTGAATCAAAAGTGTCTGACATAGAAGAAAAACAAGATCTGCAGACTATCACTATGACACAGCTTCACAAAATCTTAACTTCCTTTGAGAGGAGAAAAGGAGGTCCATGAGATATGAGAGAACCTACATTTAAAGCTTCAACAAAAGGAAAGGAAGAACTCAATGAATTAGGACATATTTCAGAAGAAGAAGATGAACTAAACTTTGTCAAGAAGCTTCAACAGGTTTCCGTAAGATTTAAAGGTAAGCTACCCTTCAAATTCTTTGCTTGTGGCAATCATTATGCTGCTAAATGTCCTCATAAAGATAAATATGAAAAAGGTAAGGAATATGCAAAATGGAATAGAAAACAAGTTGTAAATAAAAGGAGTTACTATACTCATGAAGATAGCGATGGTTTATCAAATAGTGATGAAGATGAAAATAGTAATGACTATAGACTTCTAATGGCTTATGACAATGATAATTTTGGGGATGCTTTAGAAGAAGATGACCACCATGAACAAATCTCTAAACTCAAAATCTATTTATAAGAAAAGAATATGATTATAGATACTTTGACATACCAACTTCCTGAAACAGAAAAACACAATGAAAAACTAGAATGTGAAATTGTGGGTCTAAGAAAGGATCTTGAGAAAATGAAATCTCTCAATCTTAGATTTTCTAAAGGATAAAAAACCTTAAATGAAATTATCAAAGTGCAACATTCTCCTCTGATAAAGACAGGTCTTGGATATACTGAAAAAAAATCTCAATCACAAAAGCCATCAACCTCCACTAAAAGCTATCTTGATGTAGCAAAGACCAGTGAACAGTATGACAATCATCAACAAAGGCATAAAGCAAATCACTAGGTAAATCAGACTCAATTTATTCCAAGGAATAGAAGCCACAACCAACCTTAAGTAAATCATACTCAATTTTCTCCGAAGATGAATATCAATAGAAACTACAATCACCAGGTCAACAGATTCGATAGTTGCAGGAACTTCTTTAATGGCCAATGTTTTTCATGTCATAATTTTGGATACAAAGCTACTCAATGTGTTTCTTATAAAACCATCATGATTAGAGAAGCACGAAATCAAAGGAATGTAATAGGGGTCAATAAAAGTTCCTATAATAACTTTTCTCTTGTTGAAAATGAAATAGAATGCTCAATCTATAACAACTTTGGTCATGAAGAATCTGAATGTAGGACCAAATTTCAGCAAACATCTCAAAAGGAGCAAACTCAATTAATCCCAAGATATGGAGAAGGAAAGAATATCAAACAGAAAGATGTGGAATAGCCTTGTATGCATAAGGACAAGAAAAGCAGTGGTACATTGACAGTGGATGCTCAAAACACATGACAAGTGACAAAGAAAAACTTCACTCATATAATGCCTTAGAAAAGGAAAAGAATGTCTCATTTGGAAACAACACTCCTGCTGTCATAAAAGGTAAAGGACATGTTTCCTTGAAAGAAAAGGTTAAAGTTGAAAATGTTATGTATGTAGACGGTTTAAAGCATAACATGTTGAGTGTCAATCAAATGTGTGATCAAGGAAATGAAGTGCTGTTTCGATCAAACGGATGTGTTGTTCATGAGCTTGATCTAGGGGAGATCATGATCAAAGGTACAAGAAAGCCAAACAACTTATACATACTCAAGGGAGGACAACAACACTGTTATCTAAGAAACAATGATGAAAAATGGTTGTGGCATAGAAGATTGGGACATCTAAGCTTTTCTCAAATAAGAAAAGCATGCAGATTCAAGACTATTCGTGATCTTCCAGATATCAGCATCCTTGAAAATACAATATGCAAACCATTTGAATTGGGTAAGCAAACCGGAGATCACTTCATTGAAAAATAAGGGTTAGCCAGTAAGCCTCTTCAACTTGTCCATACTGATTTATGTGGACCATCAAAGAAGAAGTCACCTGGTGGAGAAGAATACTTTATTTTGTTCATTGATGATTTTTCCAGAATGTGTTGGATAGGTCTGCTAAAGCATAAAGATGAAGCATCTGAAAAGTTCCAAGCCTTCAAAGCTTTGGTTGAAAATGAATCAGATCAAAAAATAAAATGTCTCAGATCTGATCAAGGAGGGGAATTTACCTCAGATGAATTCTTTGACTTTTGTGAACAACATGGAATTAAAAGAAAATTCTCCACCACAAAGACTCCTTAGAAAAATGGAGTGGTAGAAATAATGAACATAACTATTCAACAAATGGCTCGAGCTATGCTAGATGAATTTGGAACTCCTTTAACCTTCTGGGGTGAAGCTGCATTCGCCATCGTAATTATTCTCAACCAAGAAAATGTTAGGGTAAATATCACTCAAAATCCACATGAACTTTGGTATGGTAAGACTCCTACTGTAAAATACTTTAAAGTTTTTAGAAGAAAATGTTATATTAAAAGGACTGATGAAAAAATTGGTAAGTTTGAGCCCAGAGTAGATGAAGGTATTGTTCTTGGTTACTCTTCCTGAAGTAAAGGGTATAAATGTTATAATAAAAGACTTGGGAAAATTGTTGAAAGTTTTGATGTTGTAGTTGAGGAAGCATGCAAAAATACAAAACAGACAAAAATAGAAGATTATGATAATGAAGAAGATGGGGAGTATTTTCCCACATCAAATCACAATGATTCTAAAGAAGAAACCAATGAAACACCAGAAGAAGTGATAACAGTGGAAGAAAAGACTCCGTCTAGGTATGTTCAGAAAAATCATCCAGAAACTCAAATTTTAGAGGAAAAAGAGGCAAGTGTATAGACAAGAAGAAATATTACAGAAACATCGAGCTATCTGCCATTACTATCCTCCTTTGAACCTCAAAATGTAAATGAAGCATGCAAAGATGAATGTTGGGTCAAGGCCATGAATGAAGAACTTGAGCAAATTGAAAAGAATAATACTTGGGAATTAGTTCTTAGACCTCATGATAAAAATATTATAGGAACTAAATGGATATTCAAAAACAAGCTGAAAGAAAATGGAGAAGTTATTAGAAACAAGGCTAGACTTGTTTGTAAAGGGTATGCTCAACAAGAAGTTATAGATTTTGAAGAAACGTTTGCACCTGTTGCTAGACTTAAAGCCATAAGGATGTTTCTTGCTCTTTCTAGCTTTCATAAATTCAAAGGATACCAAATGGATGTAAAATCTGCTTTCCTTACTGGAGATTTAGAAGAAGAAGTTTATATTGAAAAACCAGAATGATTCATTCTTGGAAATGATGAAAAACTTATATGCAGACTCAAAAAGGCTCTCTATGGTCTGAAATAGGCTCCAAGGACCTGGTATTACCGCCTTGACAAATATCTACACAAAGAAGGTTTTTCAAAAGGGTCACCAGATAGCAATCTATATACAAAGATTGACACTGATAAATTGCTAATAATTGTTGTTTATGTTGATGATATCATTTTTGGTAGCAATGAAGAATCCATGAGTCAGAATTTTGCTCCAGTAATGCAGCAAGAATTTGAAATGTCCTTGCTTGGTGAACTTACCTATTTTCTTTTTCTACAAGTTCAACAAAATAAAGATGGTATTTTTCTTTCACAAACCAAATATTTCAAACAGATCTTGAAAATGTACGACATGGAAGATTCTAAACTTGTGTGCACCCCAATGGTAATAGAATGCAGTCTCAACTCAAATGATGAATCAGCAACAGTACATCAACCAACTTACGGATCCATGATTGGCAGTCTACTTTATCTAACAGGTACCTGACCTGATATCATGCATGTAGTAAGAATAGTTGGAAGATTCCAAGCAAATCCAAAGGAATCACACCTTCAGGAAGTCAAACGAATTTTCAAATATCTTCAAGGAACATAGAACTTTAGTTTATGGTATCCTAGAGATACAGATCTTACTCTCCATGCATATATAGATGCATATTGGGCAGGAAGAGAAAAAGCACTAGTGGTGGTGCATTCTATATGGGTTCCAGGTTAGTGTCTTGGTTTAGCAAGAAACAAAGTTCAATTGCATTATCTACAGATGAAGCAGAATATGTGGTTGTTGCATCTTGCTGCACACAACTACTTTGGATGATGCAAACATTGCAAGACATTCATATCACATGCACTCCACCCATCTCCATTCTATGTGATAATACGAGTGCCATAAATATTTCAAAGAATCCAATCATGCACTCCAAGACCAAGCACATACCCATCAAATACCATTTTCTACATGAACAAGTGCTTGAACAAAAGGTAAAATTGGAATATGTTCCCCCCCAAAGAATAGGTTGCTGATATATTCAATAAACCACTACCCTGAGAGACATTTGAATATCTCAGAAAAAAGCTAGGAGAAGTTGCTGCATCATCATGCTGTTAAATCAATTTTTTTCAGAGAAAGGTTATTATACACATGTTTCATGAAGTATAGTCACGTATACACGTGGGTTTTTGTGGGTCAAGGAGCATAAATGTTTTTTTCAGACAAGAAAAACAATGGGGCAGGCTCTGATATCTTTCATCTTTCGTTCATTTCATTTCTATCTTTCAGAAGTGTCCTGAAGATGGACCCCCGTTGGGGTTCGAAACGTCGACAGACTAAACTGGAAACTGTGGATAATCCGGAACATGAAGGTACAAATGGGTGCTCTAACTGATATTCATGATTAATATGCTCTGTTCATTACTTTTATCTGATGAACAAAGATGCTTTGATCATTGAACTATTAACAATGCATAGGTAGCACCAATTTATGGGGAGCATTAGCTGTCACATACATTCAACATTGTTGGCATTATGGTTGTTGAGTCCAGCTATGGCTTCAGATATGTATATCATTTGTTGCTCAAGTCATGTAAAAGTCTAGGGTGTGATATGTCTTCTCATACATTTGAATGAGTCCTCTTGGACAAATGATGTAATTTGTACCCCACTTTACATGGGATGGATGATGTAATATTTCTTGTTTTTGTCATGTATAAGCAATTGGTATATCCCCACTTGGTTGGGTGGATGGGTCAAATTCGGTATATCCCCACTTGGTTGGGTGGATGAGTGAAATTCGGTATATCCCCACTTGGTTGGGAGATGGATGTATGTATGAGTCATTGGTGATAGGGAGGTTTTCCTCAAATAGTTGAGTTTTAGAGTCATGTTATTCTTTTAGAAAATCTTTTTTCATACTTTGCTTATGCTCAGAGGGAGCATGGATGGTTTCAGTACATCTCAGCATGTACAAAAAGGGGGAGCTCAATCAGAGAATTCAGCATGTACTCAGGGGGAGCATGACCAACATAACATATGTCAAAGGGAGAAATTATCTAGGTCCACCATTTGCCCTTGATGTCAAAGGGGGAGAGTGACTTCGTGTTGTTGTTGCCATAAAGTCCAAAGGGGGAGATTGTTGGCATTATGATACAAGTGTTGTCCTTGATGGAAACTCATTGAGATGAAATATCACAGTACAACATGTCAACAACAAAGAATTACAGATCGGACTACAAAGAATGAAGAAGGAGAGGTATACGCAGGTTCACCTTGACCAAGTTGTGTATACACGCAAGTTCACTGAACACAAGTAGCATATATGTGCACACACACTTTCACAGAAAGAAAATCACTTACATATTGGAAAACTAAGTTTTTGGTCCGAGGTATTTGGTCCAAGGTATTGGTCCTAAGTGGTTTTGGTCCATGGTATTGAAAAATGCCTAAAACTATATAAGGAGGAGAACATCATTAGGCCAAGTGTGCAAGTATCAAATATTTGATGAAGTGTGAGATCTATTATGCAGGTTATTGGCTTATGGTGTTGTGCTTGATCTAAACCAAGGATGAACCTTAGTGGTTGATGAGGGATAAGATCTAATGACGGTTCAGGATCTTAAGGCTTGAAATGAATTATCATTATGTGGTTTTGATCATGTATAGTCTAGATCTGAACACTCACGCATATGTTATTCTATAAATATTATGATCTGGGTATAAATAATGTCCGGAATAGCTGCATAATTATGAATTAATATTTGCAGATGTGTACGCTGGTTGGCTTTGATAAAAGTGCATATACACTTTGGTTCAACAAATGGAAGTAGCGTATACCTTATGAAGTATGTTTCAATTGTTTCTATTTGTTGTTACAGAGTTCTAGGCTTTGCTTTGGGTTCTGGTGACTATATTCTGGTAAAAGTGTTCTAAATGATCAGATTGATTATGATTTGCTATGGTGATGATGGGTTTTCAAAGTGATTGATTGATTCAGTTGTTGGTTGATTTAGAAAGTGATGATTGAGTTTCAGTGATTGGTTGATGTAGATGTATTTGATGATTGTATTGCAGTTATAATGTTTTTGATGGATCCAGTCTGAAAATCTATGAAATGTGGTCCTTGGAGGAAGAAAGAAGGTCGTAGCCTTCTGTAGGTCGCTTCCTACATACTAGTAAACATATCGGCTAGTACAAGAGGTAGGGGGTTGTCGCTCCCTTCCAATAGAAGCTGGAGAATGAGAGAAGGTTGTAACCTTCTGCAGGTAGAAGCCTGTGTATTGGTATGAGTCTGCACTAGTACAAGATCGTAAACAGATTTTCTTATTATTAAAAGAAGATAGAGATGACAGCAATAGTTGGTTTTTACCCACATTGGATTTCTACCTTATATCTTGGTGTTCTTGTGTGTTGCTTATGTGTGATGCTTTATTCTGCTTTTACTGCACTATCTAATAAATCTTTGATATACTGGTTAAAGTTCAATGCATGATAAATTGGCTAAATCAAAAATTATTTTCATATACGCCAGTTGCTTTAAGTACTTTCGTGTGTACATGCTAGTTCACTTAGTTGAAGTAGCGTATATAAATTTGTTTGGGAAATAAAATTATTGATCTAATAATACTGATTCACCCCCCTCTCAGTATTATTTCCAACATGAGCATTGTATGACATTTTATGCCATACAAAGCTTCAAAAGGGCTAATTTTTATGGATGCATGATAGTTGTTATTGTAGGAAAATTTGGCTAAATGCAGAAAATCCTCCCATTTTGTGGGCCTATCCATAACATACGTTCTGAGCATATCTTCCATAATTAGTTTGGTACTCTTAGTTTACACATCCGTTTGAGGATGGTATGTTGTGTTGAAATTTAATTTGGTGCCCATGCCCCCAAATAACTTCTTCTAGAAGTTTGAGGTTAATTTGGCATCCCAGTCTCAGACTATCATCTTAGGTATTCCATGGAGTCAAACAATTTCCTTCATGAATATCTGAGAAATTTGTGTTGTACTAAATGTAGATGTCATAGGCAAGAAATGAGCTACTTTACTTAAAGTATCCACCACCACCATGATGGATTCATGTTATCTTTTGGTTCTATGTAGACTTGTAATAAAGTATAAGGAAATTATTTCTCACTTCCATTCAGGAATAGGTAGGGGATTCAACAACCCAGTCAAGTGTTGATGCTCAACCTTTACTTGTTGACATTCCAGACACTTTGTTAAATATTCAACCACTTCTTTCTTCATTCCTGGCTAAAATATTCTTTTTCTTATAGTTTTGACCATATTTTGGTATCCTGGGTGCCCTGCATAAGATTTCTTATGATATTCATAAAATATCAGTTGTTTCAAAGCATGAACATCAGGGATATACAATTTGTTTTTGTAAATCAAAATTTTTTTCAGCATTTTCTACATAACTAGGAGCATCAATTTTCTATAATTTTTGTTAGATTTCCAAATATTTTGGCTCACTAGCCATGGATTTTCTGATTTTCTCTAGAAATTCTATGTTAATACTACTAACAACCACTTCCCTTAGATTATAAACATGCCTACTCAAAGTGTCTGCTATCTTTTTTTCTTTCCCCTTCATGTGTTTTATGTCAAACTCAAACTCACTAAGAAATTCCAACCATCTTGCTTGTTTAGAATTTACATTTGGTTGGCTAAATAGGTATTTCAAGTTAATATGATCTATTTGTGGAATAATGTTTTTTCATAGAAGATAATGTCTCCACATTTTTAAGTCATGTATGAAAGCAACTAGCTCCAGGTCATATACACCATAATATTTTTCACGGGTCTTCAATTTCCTAGATTCATATGCTATTACAGAATTACCTTGCAGCAAAACTCCCCCTATTCCTTCCATGCAAGCATCAATGCAAACTATGAATTGTTTGTTTGGATCTACCAATTTCAAGATGGGAGTTGTTGTCAGTAATTGTTTAAGCTTATCAAAACTATTTTTACATTCTATAGTCCATTCAAAATTTACACCTTTTCTTTGTAAAGATGTAATGCGATGAGCTATTTTAGAGAAACCTTCTATAAATCGGTGATAATACCTTGCTAGTCCCATAAAGGATCACACAATAGACATATTCATTGGTGTAGGCTAGTTAACCATGGTTTTCATGGTTTTCACCTTCTCTAGATCAATTGCCAGTTCTTCCTTAGAAATGATGTGACCCAAGTATTGTATTCTTGGTTTGTCGAACTCACACTTTGTAAATTTGGCATAGAAGTGTTTTTCTGTTAATGTTTATAGAACCAATTTCAGGTGTTCCTTATGCTTGACCTCATATTTTGAATATATTAAGATATCATCAATAGGTATTAGCACAAATTTATCTAAATACTTGTTGAGTATGTTTTTCATTAAGCACATAAAATTTGTTGGGGCATTAGCAAGGTTGAATAGTAGCACTACAAATTCATATTGTCCATATCTGGTCCTAAACATTGTTTTATGAACATCTTCCTATTTTATTCTTAATTGAGGATATCATGTCCTCAAGTCAATCTTTGAGGAAATGGTTTCCCCCCTCACGTGGTCAAACAAATCGTCCATATGAGGAAATGGGTACTTGTTTTTTATGCTTAACTTGTTTAACTGTCAGTAATTGATGCACATTATGAATGTTCCATCCTTTTTTTAACAAATAACACATGTGCCCCCCATGGTGACACTCTAGGCCTGATGTAGAATTTATCTAATAGCTCTTGTAGCTACATTTTCAGTTCTAGCAATACAGGTGGACTCATTTGGTAAGGTGCTCTAGACAAATGGGTTGCATCGGGTACCAGATCAATGGTAAAGTCTATATCGCTATGTGGTGGTAAACGGGGAATCTCCTCCGAAAAAACATCTTGAAACTCCTTAATAATGGGTAGAGTATCTAAGGTTGTCTCCTCACTTTCTTTTTTACCCTCTTCTACATGAATCATGAATACTTGATAGCCCTTGCACGCACTCTTTTTTATTTGCATAGCGAAATTCACCGTATTGATATGGGCTTTAGCACCCCATCAATTGTTTGTGTTTTTCCTTGCAGATTCATACACGTCATTGTTTTCTCTAGGAAATTTATTATTGATTTTTATTTCTCAAGCCAATCCATAACTATTAGTATGTCATATGATCCTAACAAAAGGAGATTTATATTTACTATTGTTGCATAACCATTTAAATTTAGTGGACATTGCCTTACTTGTTTGGTTACCCTTCTCTTAATGCTAGTTTCCAGCTATACCAACCAAGCAATTTTATATTTTTCAGTTTCAAGTTCACATTTTCCCACCATATGAGGTCCAACATAAGTTAGAGTAGCCACAAGGTCAGTTAAAACAAAAATAGGTCTATGGGAGAGAGTACCTTCGATCTCAATCATAGTTTATTAATGTTCTGCTTGTCTGTACTCTAAGAAAGCACATATTCTATGAATATTCCTAGCAATACTATCCATGGTGGTGCCTTCCTGCACATCTTGAATATTTTGAACAGATCTGGGATTATGTGGACAATATAAGCAGATGAGGTTCACCACATCCCCAAGCATTTCGATGGTTCTCTTTCTTTTCCCCCACTGTTCTTCTTCCCATCCAGATTCATGTTTTTTTATCCAACTTGTGATTTTTCCAACTGGTTGATATTCCCCTTGCTAAACCTTTTTCGTTGATGACCATTCCCAAAAAAATTCTAATAACCCGGTTTCTACCGTTTTGTGCCAATTACATATTTATTTTCATCATTATTAGGCCAAAATTTAGAATTTTCTCCCTTGTTTCTGAACTGCTGGTAACACATCTTGGCTTTTCTTACAACCTCTTCCATTTTCTTAATATTTTCAAATTCATTCTGCTCTTTGTACACTATAGGTAGATAGTTCACAAAATGTTGTACCTTAGCTTTTTCTTCTTTAATGTAGGGTACATATCACATCAAATTGGTAAAATTTTCCACAAACTCATCCATCGTGAGTTGCCCCAATCTCAGTTCATGGAATTCCTTGGCATGGTCATCATAATACTATTCACTCAAATATTGATTTTTAAACCATTTCTGAAACTCCTCCCATGACATAGTCCTTTCCTCAATTAAGTGCACACATTTAGCTTCTTCCCACCAGAGAGAAGCCTTACCTTGCAACTAGTAAATGGCCAATCGAGCCATCAAGTTTCTCTCTTACTCATAAACTTCGAAATATTTATTCATATTAAGTAACCATGCCTCAACATCCTCCACCTTTTTTTCGTCAAAAGTAGGGGGTTTAATCATCCAAAATTCTCCTTGTAGTTTAGTTTGCTTCTTTTTCTTCTGAATCCTAGGGTATGTCCTATCAGACTCCCCCCACTTTCAGATGGTTCATATTTTGTGCCCCTTTTAACTCATTTTTCCATCTCATGTTCCATTTTCTTATGGCTAGACTTTTCAGTCAGCCCTATGATCATTCTTTCATGTTCCTCACTGGATTTTAGCAATCGTTCATTGTTTCTCCTTAAGTATGTCAGTTCCTACTGCAAATTCCTAATGACCTCCATGAATTTGGTAGTTGTTGGGGTGACCCCCTCTCCCAATTTAACATATATATCTATACCTCCAATGTCTCTTGGAGCCTCCTCAACCAATGTGTTTGTTGGATCTAACCGCCCTCATACCTTGCAATTACACAAAATCCATGTTCAGTTCATACTATATAATTCTTTTAGATTTTTTTTAATATTGTTATTTTTATTCGTGTGAAGGTACCTTGGCCCAATGTTGTTGCTGGCTCTGATACCATCTATCAAGACCCTATCATCACACTGTTTTTTTTTTTTCTTAAGTGCATATTCATCTAAGCCTGGGTATTCCCACTCACTTGTACATTTACACACTTATTGATAGGATTTCTTTGATTCACATTTGGAATCCCTTACTAATCTCAATTTACATTAAGGTGTTGAATGTAAATGTGTGTGTGTGTGTGTGTGTGTGTGTGTGTATATATATATATATATATATATATATATTATATATATATAATATATCATATATAATATATACACATATATACACACATATATATATATATGTGTGTGATATATATTTATAATTATATAAATATATATTATATATATATATATATTTATATATATATATATATAATATATATATATATATATCTTATATATATATATATATATATAGTATATATATATATAATATATATTATATAATCACATTATTTATAATATATATATTTATTAAGTTTCCATCCCTTGCATATGACACCACTCTTTTACCATGAACTATTCCTTCCCCATAGCATTCTTAATTTATATGATGGTTGTTTTTGTTTTGGGATATGATCCTTTAATTGCATAACTATAAAGTTACATTGATGTCATCTCTCATATCCACTAATGTTTCCACCTTACAACTTAACCCTACAAAGGATTTTATTTGGTGTTTGCTTATTTTTTTATGAACCATGTGAATTCCTTACTAAATTTGTCATTAAATTTTCCCTCTGTGATTTCTCCCATGAAACAGAGCGATGCATTATCTTGGTGCCACGCCCCTGTTGTTCACATGGGAACATGTGGTTCTTGGTTTATGTTCTATAGTGGTGATGATTTCGTGGTCAATCAACGATAGGGCTCACCCTACCCCAACCCTAACATGTCTTTCTAGTGAGCAAAGGATCATTTCGCCACATTCGTCATCATCCTATGCGCTGGATAACCCTCCTGTGTTGTGGCATCTGGTTTGGATAGATTTCAGACTTCTGGTGACTTATAGAGGACTCATGGAAGCAAATCAAATTGAATTCCACCCCTTTGGATTTTCCTCGGGTAATATATTGCACTATTGTTGCTTTGTCTACACATTTATAGGTTTCCAAGGAGGTTTTATATACTCTAACTAATGTGTCTTCTTATCAGGACCAAATTATGGCCTATTTTCCAAGAAATAGGGCTTCTCTCTTGTTAATGATTCTTCATACAATCGACATCATTCCCTGATATGCTCACTCAAGGTAATGGTTTTCCATATGGTTTATCTCTATCACCTTGTCTGCATTTCTCATTTCCATTATCCAACAAGAGTATGGTGTATTGTACCATTAATTTACCTCTCTTGTTTTTCAGCTTTTTCGAGGGAAGACCAAGGGTTTTTTCTCCTTATTTGATTGCTTCCAAAATGGCTCCACGCTACCACTCAGACTCAACATCCAAATGTGGTATTTCCTTCAATGTCGATGACCCATTTCTGGATTGGAGAAATTTCCCCTGTTCCAAAGTTTACCTACACCTTTACAAGGTTCATTTTCCTTATTTCAGGTTTGTGCGAGAGTTCCTAGACATATCCATTTGGTTTCTTTGCTTAGGGTTTACACAAATAAGGGTTAAACCAATTCTGATGCTTTGCCCCTTTTTTATTTATTTTATATTATCTCTGAAACTGAAGGGATTACTTGTCTAATGTGGAAATATTATTTTTCCTATATTTTACAGGTAAGCACTAATCTCTTGGACTATATTTTGGCTTCGGGACTTAGAAACCTCCTCTTTTTTCTAATGTCCATCTCCATGATTTTGATTTCAGGTTGGTAAAAATGTTCATAATGCAACTACTATCCCTTGTAATCTATGGCAGGTTCTGTGTCACAATCGTTGTATTTTGTTTTCGTCTGGTTCTAATGGGTCTAATTTGTAATCTCCTTTAATGAGGCGCAACTTGGCCTCACTTTGTAATGGACTTCAATTTTAATTTTATACATGGCATAGACCTCTGGATCTTAGAATGTTATGGCAACGGGGTTCCAGTATTTACATTTTTATTTATGTATTGCTTGTCCCAAATGTTTCTAATTTGTTAATATATTAGGTCTGTATGTTAAATGATCATTTGGATATGCATTTTTGTTTACCTCCTTTCTTTCTCTTTGATGAACTTCCCTAAACAGAGTTGTATATGTGCTTGGGCTTACTGTTAGCATTCTTAATATTTCTGTGTACTCATTTGGTTTGCTTCTATATGCAGTTTAGTGGAATAATGTGTATGCATATTGTGTTTAGATCCAACTGTTGTGCTCAAATTATCTTTGGTTATGGTTCTATGTGGACTTCCAATGTGGTTTTCTATTTTGGGTCGAGTATATAATTATGTGGCAAATAAACTTTAATTACTTATTTTGGTCCCAACATGTGGAAAAATCGAGTTGTCAATCTAATTGTAGTTCTAGGCACTATCTTTGGATATTATTGCTTAGCAATTACCCTTGGTTGGATTTGGTAGATCACATTTGTGCATGTTTATTTAGATGTTTTTATTATATATTTTTCTGCACTCAATTTCGATACATACATTATCTTGTGGACCTAGGTGCTCTTATAGTGATATGAGGATATACTAGGAGAGGGTCATTAGGCTTCTTAACCTACGTTAATTGTTTGGCAGTTGTCTCTAGAACTTTTCTTACCAGCATCCAATTATTTGTGTGTTGTTATAAGATGTCCATTCGACATTTTTTTTCCCTAAACTCAATTTAATTAAGAAAAATCTTGTGTACTACTAAATATTTCACTCAGCATGCCAGCTCCATGCTAGCTCTTACTTGTAATTGCAGCAACCCCAATTAATATTTATAAGTTACATAAATATAACTATATCTTCCAATCTAGACTAGCTACGCCTATAATACTAGTGTACATGCACTTTAACATGTTTCTATCTCAGTTTTCCAGAATAACTTCACACCTCAACTAGTTAACAACCACATCTCCCGAGGGAATACAATTGCATGGCATTTTAACCCTTTAATTCCATACTCTTACCCACTGCACTAGAATCCATCGAGTAGTAATTATTCTATGGCCATACTTTCCTATGCAATAACAATAGTCATGAAATCTATACTTATATAATTTCGTAACCTTAAGTACGTCAATGAAAGATCTTAATAGTTCTGAGTACAAGTATCACATAGTTATAAATCAATTCATATTTTGGGAAGTTTATATGCCCATAATTCCATTTCCCATTTTGTAACCATAATAGATCATCAAATTATACTTTTCAACATTCACTTTCGCCATAATAATTTATCCTAACTAAAATACCAACTTCAAAGGACTACAACTACATCAATAACATTTTAGATAAAAATTGTTTCGATATCTACCTTCAGATATTACATATCTAAATCAAACAATAAACAGTCTAACCAGAGTTGTTGTGGAGAAACAAAACTAGTAATTTGACACCTCAACCACCCAACCGTAGAATTGAGTTCCTGCAATTCAACCCCAAGTTGAGATCTTCTGCCAAGGTCACAACAACCTCATTGATCCCCTCCATGGGTAGTTTATACCCTTCCTTCATGATAATTGTTTCTTTTTTGTGTTGTCCCACTTTTGTGGCTTTACTACCCACTTGCCTAATATTTTTCCTTAACTACCTGCCTTCCTTTTCCTGCGGTGCTTTATGTGCAACCAACTTAGCATCTCTCCTCCGCTAAGTTTGTCTAAGGTATTTTTCTCTCCCACCCCTTAGTCTTGTCTAGAATTTTTCTAGAACCGTTATCTTGAAGGATTTATCCATTCTCATTAGCAATTAGATCTTCCGAATTTTCCTCCTTTTGGAAACCAATCTCATTCTCGAGTGTCTCCTTCGAGTGCCTAAGTTTCATCTCTTTTATTAATAAACAAAATACTTATTTACAACAATTTTTTGTTTTTCGAAAGTATCTTCATGGCTTTTTTTCCCATTCTTATACATATAGATATTTCAAAAAAAGGAAACCACACTACATATTAGAGGGATATTACATATATACCCATCCTTAAGTGGATTTTGTTCTACCCATGACATAACTATAATCTACTTGAACATATAATCATTAAAGTTTGTTAATCATGAAGTGATAAAATCAAAATCTGGAAAATCACAAAGGTTGGTGCAAATGTCTTAAGTATTCATAAATCTTGTTTCAAGATTTTTTTTTTTATCTTTTATTTATTTCTTATTTATTCCTCAAATAGGGACTTAACCCTATATGATATTATGACCTTCTTGGACACATGATTGAGTTATCTTTTATTACAATGTCAATAATTCTTCCATCTGAAATCCTTGCGAGAACTTGCATAAATTTAGGTTGGCAGTAACTCTTGGTAAACATATTTATTTATATAAGTGTAAAGAATGTACCAAGGAAATTTGTCATTGATGCATATGGAATTCCAACTATTTAATTCTCATGCATTCACTAGTTTAACATTGTAAGCATGATTATTTTTTTTAATTTATATATTTTTATTTTAGGGGGTAAATTATTATTTTATATTTGTAGTGAGTTGTAAACTCTTCTCCTTCTATGACTAAATAAAAATTGTTTAAAACTTAAAAAAGTTACTTGAATACATTTGTATAACTAAATTATTGTTTAAAACTTAAAAAAGTTACTTGAATACATTTGTATAACTAAATTGAACTTGTATCCAATTCTATAACTCAAGTATATATAATTTTGAAATTTATGAGTAAATATAATATACGAAAGGTTATACTCACACCTTTCTAAATATTTACACACTCCATGTGAAGATAATGTTGAATCTTCTTTTCAAAATGGACCAAATACAATAATTCCCTTTTCTTTGTTTTGCATGCATGAGCTAAGCAAGGCATAACTAGAGGGGTCATAATCTAATATTAGTAATTTAAATTAATTTAATTATATATATATTATATATTATATATATATATATATTATATATATATTATAGTCAATATATAGAAATAAGATAAATAAATATTAACAAATAAAATTATAATATTTAAAACTTGATATTTTGAAACCCGGTATTTGGAGTCGCTAGATGGGAAATATCACACTGTAGAAGGCATATTACACCTATTATTTTATATTTGGTTGCTCTAAATTCTTTCTTGAATATTAGATTATAGTAAAATAATTGCCAAAGAGATATTAATTACATGTTTATGCATTTGTAGTTAGTTAAAGCTTCTTTTGGAAGCTTTTATTATTCAACATTTGAAAAATACCTCTTCCAATTTTGGCTAGTCAAATACTTCCTGAACTATTAATAAGAACAATTATTATACTTGGCATTCAAAAAAATCAAAGGGCGCTTAAGAAACCACCTCATGTATGATCAAAACTTGGTGGGTTACTACCAAAAATGCCCAAATATAAAACATTCCTTTGGACACATAACAAACCATAGAGATGTCTATGAAATAGTGAATCGAGTCCCACCGACAGGTCCATAGTCCAAATAACACATAAGACCAGATATCAATCAGGAGTTGGCTTCTATTAACATACAATGTTTGAGTAAGGAAAGTTACAACCAGACATGGAAGCCTACTAAAAAGGGATGGGTGAGCTGTAATTTTGATGGTGTCTGCAAAGACACTATAGATAGCACAAGTACGGGGTGATTGTTCAAAAATAAACATTGTTTAATCTAGGGACTCCTAATCGAGTTCATAGAAAACAAAATAAACATTCTAATTGAGGTTGAATGTTTTTTCCTTGGAGTAAAGGAAGCCCTTAATTGAAGGTATAAGAATATATTTTTTGAATATGACTGCAAATTAAGTATAGGTTACATCTTAATCGGAATAACTTATAGCTTCTTAGGAGATGAAGACTAATATACCTTGGATTCTAAAAGGTTAGTAGTTGTTTTAATAACTAGGAAATAAAGCAAGTTATAAAATTTTCAAATATAGGTGTTGATATCATCTGCAACAGCGATCTGGTCTTTGGGGAATCGAATTATAGAGGATGGGTTTCCTGGTGACAATGCTCATCTTCATTCTCAGAGGAATCTTGGCCTATTTGCTAATTAGGTTATGTTACAACAAGGTTCGTTTTGTGAATCTGTGAGTTGCTTCCCCACGTTAATTTTGATATGATTTCATATTTAACAATGCATACTAAAATATTCCCCATATTTCAGGGAAATTCACTAATTCTTGTTTGTCTGCAGTTAGATTTTTTGGTCACTAGTTTCTTTTGTTCTATTCATCAACATGGTGGAACTCTTACCTAACATAATCTTTGATAATCCAAATCTGGAAAGCCCATTCTTATTCAAAAAAATTGGTTTTTAACATGTTTCTCTCTTGCTGATGTATGTATGGGATAGGTTATGAGGAATGTATATGTTCTATTTGGGAGCCTAGAATTACTAGTTACATGGTCTGTCATGGCTCCTGGGTAAAATATATTAAAATTCCTGACGTAATTGGTAGGGGCAACACTAAGTCCCATATATGGGTTTCTCATCAATCCAATTCATATAAAAAAATTACATGAAGACCAGGCTGTAATCAATTTCTTTTTTCCATTCAAAAAATGTTCACTCATTATTTTGTTTATGTAGGTGGGTTTTAGGGTCCATATTTTGGACCTGGCTCTGATACCATATGTGAGGATCCAACCTAGGGTCCTCTAACTAAAATAAAATTCTTTAATTTAATCACAATAAGAAGGAAAATAGTATGTTTATAACTTTGCATTTACTTCTTAAAAACGTACAAGAAAAATTTGGTCAACAACATATGAAACATGTAAGAAATTTTGATTACAACAATTTACATAAACAAAACAACAAATGGAAGAATACCTATTCCAGTGGCTTGGTTGGGATTATTTTGATTCTGTTGAGATGCTCCTCCTAGCTACCCGACTGAATTTACCTCCTAGCCAACTAGGAATGATTTACTAGCCTAGGGAGCCTCCACGAATTGCCTAGCCCTATGAACCTAAGTCCAACCATGTGTAGTGTGTCCAAGTTAAAATCAACATTCTCTAATATATCCACTCATTTTTCTCTGCATTCTCTCCCTTCTCCTTCTGCACATTCCTCCCCAAAATAAAAATCTTCCAATGCCAAAACACAACCAAAGGATCTCTCTCTTCTCCTCTCATCCTCCTTCCCTTTATGTCTCTTCCTCTCATCCACCTCAACCACTTATCGTTAATGTCATAACTACCCCCTCATACTTTCAATTTAATATCCTTGACTTTCTTCACCATATCTTATCCAAAAGTAGATTTGAGAATACACCTTGGGAATAGAAATATGGATATTTAATTTAAAAATAAATTGGAGAAAACCATATCTTATCCAAAAGTAGATTTGAGAAAACACAATGGGAATAGAAATATATATTTAATTTATAAATAAATTGGAGAAGACCATATCTTACCCAAAAGTAAATTTGATAATACACCTTGGGAATTGAATAATAACAATAATAAAAGTCACTAATTAAAATATAATTACACAGTCACAAGTGTAGGTATATAACAATATTACTTAATAATTATAAGTCAATATTTTCAGGTTAATTAAAAATTAATCAAAATTAGCATGATATGATCAAGTGTGGCATTACAATCTAGGAAAGCTAACCAAATAATATCAAGACATTAGCTCAATAGATAGATCTAATCCAAATCAGAGTTTCCAAGCCTGCGGTCAAAGTTCAAACTCTGCAGTCAACAATCAAAATATCTTAGGTCATAGCCGCATAGAGCTAGTAACCATTAATGCGACTTAGCTCTCTAGCCACAAGGAGCACCCTGTCAAGCAAGGGGTTGTAACTGAAAATTCCATGTTCCAACATTGTGCCCTAAATCAATTTATCCTTTTCGCACATGCAAGCTCAAACACTATAATTTTGTACCTGTACAAACCAATTTCACAGATCAATTTCAGACCTATATGAACTAACCATAGAAGAAAGAGAAGAAGATGCTTGATGATGATGATTAAATGATGTTGACTTGCCTTGTATTTATATGCTTCCAACGGTGCCAAATTTTTATTTAAAGTCAACCTGTACTTTTGTGCACATGTGGGTTTTCAACTTAAAAATACATTTTTCCTTAACCAAAATAAATTATTCCATGGTCTAGGAGGGGTCTTTCTTGATGAGGAAGGTTGTCCAAAGGGGTAATTTGTCCTTGAGCTACCGAATTAACACAAGGAAGGTTGTCTTTCCCTTCTAAACCTATTCTCCACTTGAAAATGAAATGATAGTTCGCAATTGTGGCTTTTCTTACAATGAGCAGTGATGAATCTCTTATTGGAAACCTAACACCCTCTAGCACAACTCTCTACTTAGTAAGAAATATCCCTCAATCAATGATAACAAGTTCTCCTTGTCCGTTCATGGATTTACTCTTCAAGGCTTCATATCACAAACCTCATGCTCACACCTTAGATCTATTCTTCAAAATATGTTGTTCACTCTTCTAAGAATATTACTTCTCTAATACATGTTAAACTATCAATTAGAGACATGAATAAATAAATTGTTAGCAAAATATTATATATGGCAGAGAAATGCAAGACATATAATATGCGGAAAAACAACAAACACATAAAACCAGAGAAACACAGATATACGTGATTTACCCAGTTTAGGCTATGTCCACGCCGAATAGCTAACCTTTCCTTTCTATTATCCAGCAAAATGAAGAGACACAACCTACAATAGATACACTGTAATATCCTATGTTTTCTCTCACAGTCTCACCTATATGTTTCTCGCTCTAAGAATACACATATATTCCACAACCTTAATACAATACCCTCATACAAAGAGAGGGGTTGCCTTCGAGGGAAAAAAAACCCTAAACTAAACATAAATTCTATCATTATATCATCTGCCTAATGAACGGCCCAGATTGAGTAGAAATTACTATACTTTTACAAGGCAATTTTACATATGTTTTTAGCTTCAAGGGCGTTACCCTCGAAACCCCTGTCGGGGGACCACTGGCCCCCGGACCCACCCTCGCACCCCCTGCATGGTGGGGTGTACAATCTTCCTATGGTATACATCTGGCTGAAACAAAGACCTCTAAATTATGATGATAGTCATGCTCCACACCCAACATAAACTTTGAAAACTCGTGAGGCATGACTTTCCCTTCTCACCATTAAATAGACATGAATGAATAAACTTTGAAAACTCATGAGGAATGGTTTTCCCTTCTCACCATTAAATAGATTTGAGAGCAACTTTTATCAATTAGGAAACAACAACTACATACCACCATTATTAATGTAAACTATATTAACTCCAAAATATTTTTAAAGATGCATATTTATCATAACACCATTTTAAGACCACAAAGCTTCACACATTTTATTCAACCCACATCAAGATTCATTAGAATAATGATTTGGAATTTAGAGACATGGAATTTTTTTTAAAGTCATCATATATTTAGTTGGCATCAATAGTTCATATATGAATTATGTTATAAGTATTTTTTCTATTCCATCGTTCGCAATAATCCTCCTTTGAGGGTGTATAAGTATATCTACAACCATAACTATTGATAGTTAAATGCACACTTTCAACCCTCTAGTTATCTGCATTTCTATTGTTTAACATTTCTTTTAGCCTTTGGGGCATTTAGTTTAATATTTCTTTTAGCTTTGAACTTCATGCAATTAGTTAAGTAGTTAGTTTTTCACACATTGCAAAATCCATATGAAATCCTTTAATAAAGTGAACAAAATGAGTAATTTGTTCTATGTTATTATTATTTTCTTCTTATATTTCTACTATTTTGGTAGTTTACATTTGTTCCATATCAATAATATGTTATTTTTTTTAAATTTGTAAATCACTCACTTCTTTCATATCTAATGCTATTTTATAGTGTTCAAATTTTCTAGGATGTATTCAAATATATCATATAATTATGGTTAGTACAAATGGAGATGCAATTGTCTTAGAGTTGGAAATTTCTTCAATGGCGATGAGTTAGGTTCAAGTTTTATTTATATATATACTCCCTCATAAAATATTTTACAACCTATAGTTTAGCGACAATTAGAAAACAAATATTTCATTTCTTAATTTCTAGAATTTAAGGAAGTTAAACATAACAATTCACAGATAAACCTATCTCAAACTCATATGAATGATGGAAAAAGACTCTCTACCACTGACAAGAATCACAAATAATAGCATGTGCAATCTCTCTTGTCATTCTCATATACATTGGTAGTGATTGCAACCTCTTTTTTGTCATCATCATATATAGTAAAACACTGCCACTGGTTCTATCTTATTTATAAAGATATTTATAAAAATAAAAATATATACTTTCTATAATGTCATGTCTTCATTTGAATTTAAGAGAATAATTGACTTAGTTTATTAAAATGCCTAGATATAATTATAAAAATTATATATTTACTTCTAAGAATATCCTTAGAATTAGAGAGGAGGATATATGATAGAAAATGTTTCCCATCCTTCCCATGAATGGAGAAAAGAGCACCACGGAAGGTATAGCATAAAGTAAAGTGGGGAAGAAGACAAAATTTGTAATTGTTTAGTTTTGAGAATGTATGACAAAATCATCATAATTAGTTCAATCATATAAATATTGAAATATAAGTAATTTTACGCTGAAATAATTCAATAATTAGTTCGAATTATCATATTATATAATTTTACGCTGAAATATAAATAATTTTCAAATTATCATATTATATAATTTTATGCTGAAATATAAATAATTTTAAGCTGAAATTTTGTTTATATTGACCAAAATAAAAATTAAAAATTATTATAAGATAAATGACATAATTATATAAATAATATAAATTCGTAAAAAAAAATTACACTTAAAAAATTAGATTCCACTGAATTCATATTAAATCCGTTTTTCAAATAAATCTATATTAATACTAAATAAACAATATCACTGCATAATAGAGCATAGACCACACGTGTTCTTTTCGATGTAAAGCAAACCTCTCTTTTCCATATAAAACCAACGTATAATTTGTGTCGAGGCCCAAGCATTATGAATTTTTTTATTCGAAACTTATTACTGAGAAGAATGGTTCGTGACTTCTATTCTGGTCGCAATAACTTTTGTGATATTTAGCTTCCCACATTGGCCTGGCTATTTCGTTATTAAATATTTATAGTATAAATATTCCGGTGATTAAGTTATGATCTAAAAAGGTTTTATTTTAAAAAGTTGAAGGTCATTATTTAGAGTCTAAAAATCGTTTTTTCCGTAAGGTTAGGTTTTGTTGATATTATTTTTTAATTTTTAATTTAAATTTAAAATTATATTAATATTATCTTTACTTTAATAATGTATTTATTTAAATAATTAAAATAAATTAAATATAAATAAATAACTTATTATATAAAATATGTTATAAATAATGTGGTTTTTGATATATTATGTATGGAATTTGATTCCTTACTTTTTGTTTTTTTTGTTAAAAATGAATTTTTAAAGTTTAATCATATTAGAGAAAAAAAAAAAATGTAATTAACAACAGTGTATTTGGAATTGGTAGAATTAATTTAATTAAAATGTAAATTTTAACGTTTAATCATATTAGAGGAAAAAAAAAAATTGTAATTAAACAACAGTGTATTTGAAACTTGGTAGGAAATTTTTTAATTTTATATTTAATTAAAATAAGGTTTTTAAAAACAAATTTAAATTATAATGGTTTATGAAAAATGAATAATATATTTTTAAATAATACTTAATCTTAAATTATTATGTGGATAGACTATTAGTCTTCTTCTTAATTAGTGTTTTATATTAAAGTTTGTTAAATAATAATTAATAAGGGAATGACTAGGATTTAAAATTCGTTTAATATTGTTAGGGTTAAAATTAATTTAAAACCTTAACCTTAAGAATTATCTTTTTTTCCAAAAAAAAAATCAATGAAAAAAAAATCATGCTATACATGGTGTGTAGAATGTTTCTACTTGGGCATTTAGTCTTTGGATGCTCTTTTTCCTCTACATTGCATTCCACTCTCTAGCTTAATAGATTTAAGATAAGTATGACCCTATGGGTTGTTGGACTAAGAACCTCAACAATTGTGATTGTGGTGGCAACCTCCTCTAACTTTTCAATCAATCCTCCCTTTTATATACCCACACAAAGGAGTAATTTATCCAATTTAATATTTGGAGTATTGTTAGATTGCTTCACATAGCATCTAAATATTTCTTGAGCAAATCTTAGATTACTCCACTTTAAATCATAGTTTTGTTGGATCACTCAAAACCTACAAAATTCACATTGTATATTACTAAGCATTAATAGTAAAAAGAATCACAAAAACCAAAAATCCTAAAACCCTTCCAAATAACTAGCTTGAGAATAAATGTATCTACCTGGATTCCACTTATTTAAATTTAATTGATATATTAATTTTGTCATTCCATACTTCTACAATACCATTTTGAAGGGCCTAGGTTTCAGTTTAATCGAAGAATCAATGTTTCACGTAAATTTTATCAAATTGATTACAAGTATGTGCCTGGTTCTCCCATCTGATGTAACCCTTAGCTAATGCTTCTCTGGGTCTTATTCTTCCATTACTGAATCGACTTATTCCTCCCTACCATCTAGGATCAACCTCTACAGTTCATAGACGCAAAGAACTTTGAGATCGGAGCCTTCTCGCCCCTATGCCCAAAACTCTAAGAACAATGCTCAGGTTTCACAATATTTAGTTCAAATTTGAGCCCTAGGCTAATCCTTTAGACTAGTTACATCTCAAGCTCATATAACTCTCCTCCTCTTCTCCTCCTATCCACCCACCACCATAAAGGAAAACTCTTAGTCTTCACTTCCCTCGCTTACCTATATTGGAGAGAATTTTTCCCTCCTCTGTAACATCCACACAAACCCTCCATTAAATAATTGTTTAAACTTTGTCGGCTCTTTAGAAAATCCTGTAGATTTACAAGCTTATGCAATGTACTAAAGCAAAAGACAAGAATCTACTTCCAATTTCAACCAACAGAAGCCAATAGATCAATGAAAACATTAAGAACAAGAAGAAGATAAATCCATGGCACATAACACAAGATGTGCCTGGGGAAGCCACTGCTCAAAACCCTGCTATCTGTATTGCATATATTAGAAATATGAGTGAAGATACAAAGCTTTCTCTCACTAGAACAATTCCACACAAGTATGCTCAACTCTCTCAATTCACAAGCAAGTTCTTGGCCAACACTTAGCTAATTTTGTAGGTCTCCAACCCCTAATCTCTTGCGTAATTCCTAGGATGAATAACCTATATTTAAAGGTAATTCATGCTTCCAAAATATCGCAACCCAAACATAGGATCAATCTCTAATGCATGTATGATATTTACACTCCAGTAAATAATACACCTGATAGTACATTGTCCCTACACTCTAGTCTCAACAAGGTCTTTCTCATAATCGACATGCATGAGTTTCTGATGAGGGAATCTTTAGTTAACTAGAGTGACACTTGTGGATGCACTAGTACACCAATTGACTGTTAACTCTCTATTAGTTCCATAAAAAGTTTGGAACTAATTTAACTAAACATAACTCAGTAAACTAAGCGATCTAATTTCCAACTCAATTTAAACTCATACTAGACCCCTAAATTTTAGGGAGAACATATACACGACTTCAGAAAAACTTCCAGCTCGAAATTCCTAAGCTAATTAAGTTAATTAAACTTAATTAACTATTTACAAGTTTCTATGAGAACATAGTTTGATTTTAATTCTCAGTTTAATTCAAGGACAAATTAAATTGGAATTTCTTGTTGCCATTTATCATCAATAAATTTAATTGACATATTAATTTTGTCGTTCCATACTTCTACAATACAATTAGGTAGGGTCTAGGTTTCATTTTAATCAAAGAAGAAATGTTTCACGTAAATTCTATCAAATTAATTACAAGTACGTACCTGGTTCTCCCGTGTGATGTAACCCTTTGCTAATGTTGCTTTGAGTCTTATTATTCCATTATCGAATCGACTTCCCTACCATATGGGATCAACCTCTATGATTCCTAGACATAAAGAACTTTGAGATCACAGCCTTCTTGCCCCTGTGCTAGAAACTCTAGGAACAATGCTCAAGTTTCACAATATTTAGTTTAAATTTGAGCCCTAGGCTAATCCTTTAGACTAGTTCCATCTCAAGCTCATATAACTCTCATCCTTCTTCTCCTCACATCCACCCACCACCAAAAAGGAAAATTCTCAGTCTTCACCTCGCTCGCTTACTTATAATGGAGAGGTTTTTTCCCTCCTCTGTAACCTCCACACGACCCCTCCATTAAATAATTGTTTAAACTTTGTCGGCTTGCAATCACTTGACAGCATAAGGAATGACATTATGAGTTTTAGGGGTTTTTTCCCCCTTCGGTTCTAAAATATTTAACCATTAATTTGGCCTCCCTTTGATTTTAAAATATTTAACCATTAATTAGGTTGATTGTCCTTTGGGGGTTTGAAATAGTCATAATCATTAATTGATAGCCCATTGTATGTTTGAAATAGTTATAACCATTATAAGTTGATTTGAATGATTGAGTGAGTTCTCAATGGTTTATTAATTACTGAGTTTCTTTAAATGATCTATTTAATTAATGAGTTTATAATTAGGTTTGTTAATTAATAATTTTATTAATTGAATATTAGTTATTAGTTTTTTATTATAGAATTCTAAGCTAAATTTTTTATAGTTAGTCATTTAATTTAGTATTAACTCATTTACCTATGTTTAAATATTCTTCAT